>JAPDSC010097273.1:0-27991 GCA_026290005.1 Latrodectus geometricus | reverse complement strand
TTTTTTTTTTTCATTTTATGTATTATCATTTTATGTATGGCATAGCCAATGTTCCCGAAAATGCTATTAATATTTTTACTGATGGTAGCAGCCGCCCAACCTGTCTAGTGGTTAGCTTACCTGACTACACATGGGTGGGACCTGGGTTCGAATCCTGGCTGGGGCATGGATGTACTTTCTTTCTCTCTCTTTCTTGTCTTTGTCCTTTCTTTGTGTGTGAATGTTTGCCTACCCTATAAACGGGTACCTATGGCATGTGTGTACTGAGGAAGTCGGACTCCACACCAAATATGGTTCAGTTGGTAAAATGGAGCAGCGCACCCCATATTGCCACCCTGGCAGGCACACGACAACAACAACAACTGATGGTAGCAAAATGGCTAAACGTGCAGGTAGTGGTATATATATAGTGACACCTTATGACAAAATATCAATCAGCCGACGCAACACGGACTTTTGTTCAGTTTTTAGAAGTGAGCTAATTGTAGTTAATGAAATGCTTGTCCTATCAATGAAGGATTATGGAGAACTTTGGATTTTATCAGATAGCCGTAGCTCACTTCAACATCTTCACAATTGGTTTCTGATCGGGGACCTGACTAGTATCTCAATCTTGAATAAGTTAGATTTCGCAGTATCACGAGATTCCTTTGCAGTGGATCCCTTTAGGTGTAGATATCCTTGGGAACGAGCTTGCAGACAAACTTGCAAGGGAGGGATGCAATCAACCGATTCCAACTCCATCTACCTTTACCTTTCAGGAGTTGTACTCCCAGAAAAAGGAACAAATTATGGCGGATTGGAGGGTTCCTCCAACTCACCACTGGTGTATGGGTGGAAAGCCGGGAATTGCCCTTGACCTCGACTGTGATAGAGGTTCCTCAACTGCGCTAACAAGACTCGCCAGTGGGCACATTAAGTGCCTCTCGTTTTTTGAGGGAAGAAAGAATTACGACTCCTGCACAAAGTGCGGTGTTCCCGAGGCTTCGCCACGGGACATTTTGGATTGTATGGGCCTCTCTAGGGAGGACCTCTATGCAACTCCCCTTCTTGTTCTGGACTTTCTAAGAGTCAACGGAATTCTAGATCTTGTCTGACTCAGTCAGACTTTGGAGGATAAGAAAGAAGAACTATTTTCATGTGAAATTACTTTTCTTGATAACTCTTACACAAAACAACAATATTTGACAATAATAGTAACAAAATTATAACAAATAGTAGCAAAATTAAATAATAGTAACAAAAATAATAACAATAATTATTTTATTGAAAATCATCTTTTTCCATATTTATTACTATATGAAAGCGTAATATTCAAATAATATAATAAATTTGTAAGTTTTCTTTTAGAATTGTCCTTACATGCCTTAGCATGTAAATTCTGCTGTTGTTACTTATGAAATTTGGCAAAGCCCGTTAAGGACTAGGCGAATGAAGTCAGAAAGAGCGTCTTCCATTTTTAAACAGAGAACCCCCTTACGAGGGTAGAATACGACTTGGCTCATAGACGGCAACACCATCTGGGTCTTTGAATTTAGAGATAGGAAGCCAGAAAAGACCCCAGGTTTGGCTCCTAACATACCCAGAGGTATAAATTTGGAATGGGAACATAGAAAACATTGTGACCACGACTTATTTTAAGCGCCCCAGTCTCCATTAGCGACACAACGGATCTTCGATAAATCAGGATTCGAACTCACTACCTTCTGGCAACGACAACGACGCCCTAGCCAACCAGGCCACCGTAGCCCTGGCAAATTCCTAATTTGACTAAGTAGAAATCAACTTTAAATAAATTATTTCTCCAATGGCATTCCTCTATTTTATGTACCAAATATTAATATGCATTTATTGATATTTTCTTGCTAAATAAGGCAACCATGTTTACAATAATAGTGTTCAATATTTAATATTAAATTGATGAATATTGACATTTTAATGAAAAATATTGGAAGTACACATTATACATTTACGGCCGTATTCACCAAACACGGGTTAACTTGAGTGTAACCTAACTCGGATATAACTCAACTCTAGTACGACTCACCGATTCTTATTCACGAAGCGGGGAAATTCCCGTGTAAAACAACTTTGGAGTTAACCACACACGATATGTAAGACGTCTTCTGATTGGCTAGCAATCTTGCACATCAATGTCAACAAACATATCGCTTAAGTCCGCCATTGTTTGCTGACTCGGCGCTAACACTCCGAAATCGTAAGGTTATTCTAGGGATCCATATTGGCGAGTTAATCGCTGTTTTTGTCGTGGTGAATAGCGTTTCATGACTTAACTCGCCCTCTACCCTGAAACCACGTTTAAATCTCGTTGGTGAATACGGCCGTAAGTATTGTATATTTATGAATCGCTCATTGTGATATTCTGTATTGATATAGATAAAAAAAATATATTACAAATAAAGTTTAATCAAATATCGTGAAGTATATAAAATTATGCAATTCATGTCTATCAAAATATTCAATTAACGAAAAACATAATTCTAAAAAAATTACTTCACAAAAGCGATTCTTGAAAAGAAAAATGTATGTTTTTTTTTTTTTTTTTTTTTTAAAATTCAATTTAAAAATAAAAGAGTTTAAATAAAAAACATTTGACATGGAAATAAAATCATTGCCTAATTCTGCAACTATTCATTCATTAGAAACGTTCAAAAGGACTTTAAATCTGTAAAAATCCCACTAGCACTTCCCCATATCTTATTTAAAATAAATTATCTTAAGCTAGCTGGGGATTTAGTAATTCTTATTTGTGAAAAAAAAATTTCTTTAATTTTATTCTCCTTTTCAGTTTACTAATGAATATTTGCAGAGGAGCATTTGAATGATAATCGATATGAAAATAGTTGAATGATTAAGATTAAGTAAAAAAAATCATTTAAAAATAAAAAATAATAGTCTCTGTGGAACAATTGCTCTCAAAACGAAAATTTCTCGAATTAAAAGATACTTCTAAGTGAATTCACACATTTTGGTAATTTCCTTTTTCGCTCTACTTAAAATTTCATATATCTTCTAGAAAAAATAATTATTTTATCCCTTTTTAATTATCTTTATATAATTTAAACCATTATGAATTTCTTATAGAAGGAATAATTAAAGTATTTCATCTGTACTCTTTTGTTATAGATGATCAAGCAAAATAATTGTGAAAGCGTAAGAATGTGATGAAATTTTTTATTACTAGTTGATTAATTCGTTGCTTAAAGAAAATTCCATGCATTGTCTGAAAAAGTGATTAGCATAATTTATATTAAATAGATTTTTTGTAATATTTCAGACACTGGCAATCAGTGTTCGATTTCATTTCATTTATATTGTTGAATATTAAAACACTGATATAAATTCGGCATATAATTTAAAATATAACTAAGAAGTATTACTAAAAAATTTATGAATCTAAAGTCACAGAAATTTTTTTTCTTGAAATGAAAATTACGTTAAAATTATTAATTACACATATAAATCTGCGCAATCTTTAAATTTGTTTCGCGTTTTCTTTTTAAATTCAAAATTTTCTTTATTGTTTGTAATTTAATGATAGTTAATCAATCAAAATTCTATATTATCAAACAAGACAGAAATTGGTTTGAGCTTAAATTATAGTATAAAATATAAATCTTGGTATCTAACTAAATTTAATTATTATTAAATTAATTTTAACGCTGTAAAAAATTAGATTGATTTGATATCATTAAGAAAACTAACATCGCATTTTTGATTAAAATTGTAATAATGATATGGGCGAACAAGAGATGGCGCTTTCATCACCTGCATAGGAATTGCCAAAATTATATATCAAATTTAATGCGCTAATCTGATGCTACATATGAAAATTACAAGTTACAAAACAGAAAATTAAGATACAGCCTTCAGCAACATTTAAACATTATGTATCTAGTTTTCATTGACGTTTCGATAAATAACCATTCTCCATAAAGGAAAATTCATTTATAGTAATTAACGAAAACACTAAATTAACTTATGATAAATACTGGATATTTTATTAACAGACTTAATTTAACTGGTATTGTATCACCTTGGAGATACTGGGTCAATAGTATCATAGATATACGCCAATGTGGTTATATTTCATAGATGCAAGAACAAACCTAATGTCTTCCGATACGGAAATAAATGAACATGATACAGAGATATTACAGATAAATACATGATACAGAGATAAATATTTTTTTAAAAAAATTTAGTTAATATATTTAAAACATAATCAAACAGAAAAAGTATAGAAAGAATATTGAAAACAGAAAGAGTATAGAAATATAATAATAAAAAGATAGGTATAATTTTATCATTGGTTTAAAATAGATAATTTGATTTAAAAATAAAAAAAAAAAAAAAAAAAAAAAAAAAAAAATTTTAGAAGAAAAGTATTTCGGAATTAAGCTAAAAATAAACATCATATACATTTATATAGTTTTAATATAGTGAAAAACGTGTTTTTTTAATTACATTTTTGAATTCCTAACAAAATTTTTTTAAAAAAAAACTTAAATATTACTTAAAAAAATTTGACTGAGAATTGAATTTGGTGATTATGATTGGTTTATGTTCTTCCGAATTGTTGCCAAAAAATATTGCACGAGTATTACAAAATAACTTGGAACATTATCATGCAAGAAAAGATCCAATTAATAGAAATATAACTCGAATTTTAAGTAGATTAAGTTTTATACTAAACTGTGGCAGTAAGTCCTGGAAAATATTGACAATTCTCTTTAGAGAAAGTTAGTCGAATTTTTTTAACAATTTGTGAATACAAGATTAACATAAGTTATCACCGATTTTTTATTTGTTGATACAAAAAAATTTATTCATTTAAATTAGAGCATTTTCTTTTATTGAAAAGTTAAACTACTCAAAAATAAAAAGATTAAAACTCAGCAAAAGCATATTTTTTCACTAAGAAATAATATAAAGTATTTTATAAAAATCTAATTTTGTTCATATGGCATCATTAAATTTGACGCAACTCTCTGTGTTTATATAACAATTGTTAACATATAATAAAGAGAAGAAACAGTGATTTGTCTGTTTTTCTTTATTATTTTTAAATGTTTAACTAATTTCTCACTTCGAATATATAAAGATATATACATTCTTGCAAGAATTAAATTAATAAATAAACTGTGGTACTGTACATAAAATTGGCCATATCCATCTTTGTGTTTCTGTTATATCAGACTTTATTAAATAAATTTAAAAATAAATTCCCTTGAAAATTCCTTAACGATAATTTCGTTTTAAAAAATCGATTTCTGTTTTCCGTGTTGATCAAACACAAAGATATGTCAATTAGTCTTTAAAAGCAATTAATTTTTTCCTAGCATCAGAACATGGTCAAATAGATTTCTTCAAATTGCTTTAAAAGAATTAAAAGCAAATTTGGAATATTTTAAACAAAGCACTCTTAATTTTTATAGATTAAATAACGAGTAAGTGAAGAGCTTAGTGAGTCAAGTAAAGAAAAAGTAATATTCGGAATGTATCTTATACTGCCATCTATTGACAGTTGTAGGAAATAAAATATATAGAGAAAGAATTTTTTATATTTTAGTTGTGAGCAATATTCCTCTTTTATATATTTTCTTTTATATATTCCTCTTTTATACATTAATATGTAATCGTTTAGTAAATTAATTATTTTTAATATATTATTTTATAAATAAAATTATATTTTCTATAATATATCTTTTTCCATAAAGTTTGAAATAAATAGTATTTCTTTTGGTCATAATTAGTTTACACAAACCTACATAAATTTAATTTAGAAATTTATTTTGAAAACTTTAAATAAACTGTAGATAAAAATGTATGGAATCAAATTATTATTTTCTTTTTTTTCTACAGCTTAAATTGCCAAAATTATTTTTTATTTTGGTACATAAAAATAGATAAAAAATATATAAGGCAACAGCATCGATTGTTACTAAGCTATCAAATATTATCTATTATTTTACATAATTTTTTTGAACTGGAAAAATAGTTTATTTTTACTTTCAGTATGATTTTGTTTTTCACATCTGCCAGTACGGAAATCTTAAAACAAAAGTTCTAAATACAGATTTCTGAAGCAAGTAACATGAGTTTTATTATTTCAGCCGTGTTCTAATTAATTGTTTTTATTAGAAACTTCTGGCTTGTGTTTTTTTTTGTGTGTTTCCGTTCTGTTTCAAAACAATTGTCTTTCTTTGCTATGAAGAGATCCGATTCTTTCGTTCATATCAGAGGGTTTTTTTTTTTTTTTTTTTTTTTTAATATATTTTTGGGAGTCGTTTAATTCTTCTTTAAAGTTATATCTCTTGTAAGAGACCGCTTAAGATTATTTTAAACTTTTACATGCTAGGATAGTGACGTTTGTCTTAGAAAAAGAACTAGGTACTAATGTGCCAATAAAAAAGGTTATGAAATACAAATAATATAAAATAATATAATAAATAATATATGAAAAACAAATAATATAATAATACAAATAATATATAGTAAAAAATACAAATAATATAAAAACCACCATAAATAAAACTTCAGAAATTTCCCTGATTTGAAATTTTACATCGAGGCTCCAAACACAGCTGAATAATTTCATCCGTCTGCAAACTTGGCCATCGTTTCCTGAATTTTGGCAAGCATTCTTAATTTAAAAAATACTTTCAAAAATTAAAAAATATATTATCAATTGATTGTAAATAAAGCTCATCCCTTCAGGGGGTCGATAAAAGTGAGTACTAAGCAAACTTTTGAACTATACACTGCGGGATTGGCCGAGATTTACTGTATGGTCACCCAAAAAGTCTCGCCATTTTGCAAAAGCGAGCTCTAAAAATAAACAGAATACAGTAGAAGTCCGATAATCCAGCACGTTCGGGACCGATTCGGTGCCGGACTATCGAAAATGCCGGTCCATTGGGAGGTAATTATAAGAACAATTAGGTTAATAATTAAACTACAAAAACAGTCTGCAAATACATACAACAAAGTTTATTTTACATTTCATATAATGTACATACACGTACTGTAAAACTAATTTCACTTCGATTTACAAAAGTCACGAATGTCTTTTTGTTTTCTTGATTTTTGGCGTTTAATATAAAATTTATTTCTTATGATATGGAAATCAATAATTTCTGAAGCACTGTAACTAGTACTAGCCTCAGCAAAAGAGATAAACTTGATTAGTGATGCTACAGCATCTGCCCAGCTGATTTTTTCCTTTTCTTCCATTTCGGCATCTGAGTCACTTTCTTCAAGATTTTGAGTAGGCTGAGGGCTTACTACATTGTTGATAATGTCCTCATCGGTTAGTTCTTGTTCAGGCTCATTATTGTCTATTAGAAGCCACTCCTCTACCTTATTTTTAGGCAGGTTTCTCAAGGAATTGTCAGCACTTCTAACGACATCCAAAGCTTTTGTTTGAGCGTTTTGATGGTTTTCTTCCTCATCAGTCTGTAGAGTTAGGTCAGATGCAGGGTTTGCAGCCGGCCAAAGGTTTCTCCGGCATTTTTAGGGTGTTGTATTTTTTTACTTGGTTCCAAGACAGTGCGATAGCATAGACGGCATCTTTTACTGTAAACTTTTTTTGAAAATCAGTCACGTCACAATCGGCATTTAACAGGCCTTGAATAAAAGACCTTCTATAAAAACATTTAAAATTTTGAATAACCCCTTGGTCCATGGGTTAAATCAAAGATGTTACGTTGGGTGGGAGTAGAGTAGCAACAATATTTCCAGGAACTAACTCATCTACTGGTGGGTGGGCTTTGCAGTTGTCCAAAAGAAGGATGGTTTTAGTATCTCCTGGTAGACCAAGGCTTTTGAAGGATTCCTTGACCTCAGGCACAAAGTGGTGAAAAAACCAGTCTTTGAAGAGGGCGGCAGTCATCCACGCATTTGATTGAGCATCGTATTGGACAGGCAAGTGTGTAACATTCTTAAAAGCCCTGGGTTTGCAGATTTACCTATCACAAAAGGGGTCACTCGGTGGTTTCCAAACGCATTAGCAAATAGCAAAACGGTTAATATGTCTTTGTTTTTTTTAAAACTTTAGGCTGCTTTTTCTTCTCCCCCAGCTAGTGTAGATGTTGGTAAACATCGCCACAATAGCCCTGTTTCATCAGCATTGTAAATCTGTTCAGGTGTTAAATCATTATCAGCCACGATTTTCTCAAATTCGTCTTTATATTTTTCTGTAGAGTTTTGGTTTTCTGAAAGTGTTTCTCCAGTTACATCAAGTCTTCGAATTCCATGCCGAAACTGAAAGTTTCTGAGCCAACCATCAGAATAATTACATTCACTTTCAGCAACTCCTAAATCTTGGCCAAATTTCTATGCCTTTTAAACAATCATTGGACCTGTTACCGGCTTTCATTCAAAACGTACTGCACTAAACCATTTGAACAATACACTATCTAGCTGTTCCAGTTTTGGTTTTTTTAATGTTTGTCTAGAAGCCAATTTTTCAGTTGTTACCGATTGAGAAGCAAACTTCATTGGTTCATCTTTTTGTTTTTAAATGTCATAAATAGTTGATGAGCCAATATTAAACGCATTCATTAAAACATTTCTATTCTCGCCTTTTTCTAGCCGTTTGATGATTTCTAGTTTCTGATTGAGAGTCAATGTTACGTGTTTTCGTTTCTCTCCTTTTGAACTTGAAGGCTTAGGTTTTAAAAACATGGTCATTGTACAGTTAGAACGAAAATCACTTTTTTTTTATACACAATTTCAAAATTTACGGTTGAAAGTTAATGCGGTGGGTCTCGTCTAATCACACTTTGATGAATACGAGAATGAAGTTAAACATTTACTTGGACATGCACATTCCAAAAATCTCAACATATTATACCGTTATGGTCTATTTTAGCGAGCTCAATTCGCAATTGGTTTCTTCCTCCAGCATCTCCCAGAACTTTCACAATACCTCCGTGAAGAATGATACAATATTCCTCTAAGCACGATTCAGCACCTGAAGGAATTGATCGCTAGTTGAAGCCAAGTTGTATTACAAGCTAAAGTTGTTCCTTCACCATTCTAATAAAGGATCCTTTATATATATTGGTAATGTGTACTTCCATTATTTTGATAAGCATTTCCCCTGTATTGATAAGTATTTCACTAGTATTACACCTGTATTTCGCAGCTATTAATTACAGCATTTCTGAGCAGAATAATTAATTGTAAGAGCTCTAACCTTCATTTCAAAAGAGTTCAAATATATATATATATATATATATATATATATATATATATATATAGAGAGAGAGAGAGAGAGAGAGAGAGAGAGAGAGAGAGAGAGAGAGATTTAATAACTCACCTCATCAAAAGTGAGACATTTTTGGCTTAAATTTTGTATGGTTCTGACTGGACTGGAATCATGAAAGAAATATTTCGGGTGTGTATTCACAAACTCTTTCACTTTCCACTAAGTAATTTAATGAGAATGAAAATATAAAAAATGAAATGAACTGTGGAATTTGATTCTGTACTCTAATAAATACATGTGATAGAAATTAAAATAACATCAAATCATTATTTTAAAAAATAATAAAATACCAGAACTTAAAACAATAAAAGGAACAACGAAATCTGTTTATTAAAGAATATTATCTGTTTCCTCGTGTGTGTGTGTGTTAAAAAGTCATGAAATAATAACTAAAAAAATGAATTCTCTTTTTAATCTTTGTGACAGGTTCTTTGGAAACATTGGGCTTAAATATTGGTCTCTTACACCATTTTTTATTTAACGTTATTCTAATAATAACCGTTAAAATCTATAGATATCGTTAAAACATTTTGTAGCCATTTATTTAACATGAAACGAAAAATCTTTGGGAGCCATTTTGCAACAAGATAGTGCTTCGTAGTACTCAACACAGGAATTCATGTTCAAGTATTTTCATGACCATCATGGGTCTCGAATTTTAATTTAATCGAACATTCATGAGATTTAGAACTATTTAAATTGCAAGTACTTCTATATATCCGAGTATTTCTATGTTTTAAATTGTCCTCAATGTTTATCTCATCAAAATTATTGTTTGAGTATGTTTGACTTACAACTCTTAATACAGGGATAGTTCAGATAACTTCAGACACTTTCATAACTAGCATATCCATCAGAGTTTTGACCTAATCGGAGATTCATAAAATTTATAGGACTACTTAGGGTTTAATTAGTCCCATAGGTCTAAATAGTCGCATATTTTAAGTAGACTGCAATATTCGCTAATCAAAAGACCTGTTTACATTACATCAGATAAAAGCTCATCAGTATCTTTAATACGTTACCCTTACAGCACATAGTATGCATTGCACTTGCGTTAAAAGTTCTAAAGCAAGATTCGAGACGCATTCTTTTAATTATGAACTTTTTAGCCAGAAATATTCTTCTATATTGGTCTGAAATTACAAATGGAATAAATATATCAATGATTCCAACAATATAAATTTTTGTTTCATTCTGACTAATCATTTTTTGGAATTACAATTTTAAAATGTCAGCCATGTGCCTATTGTAACTACGTGATAATTTAAAAAAAACAAATTAATAATCTATGTCTAGCGAGTATGTTGTCATTTCCCAATAGATTTCCTTTAAATAATGTTTAACAAATAATATTTAACAAATAATGTTTAACAAGTAATATTTACTTTTTAAATAGTACTTGTTAAATATTACCTGTTAAATATTACTTGTTAAATATTACCTGTTAAGTAATATTTAACAGGTAATATTTAACAAGTATTATTTAACAGGTAATATTGTCAATTGTTATAAATTGAAGATATATAAAGTCGTGTGTTTCAGACTATTTCTACCAACTACGGCCGTTATATGCCGTCAGCTGATTCATAATTTTCCAAATTTTCTTACCATTCTACAGAGCATATAATCATCAATGCATAAGACTTATCAACACGAAGACTCTACATTTACAAAGTTGACACTTTGTTCATCCAAAGAACCCTTCTTCTGAAGCTACATATGAAGTAGTTGCGAAGTCTATGCTCATTTTGACTTTCATAAATATCTTCATTTTGATAGTAAAAGTATTGGATAAAAGAAAACAACTTTTGATAATATCAATATTTTTTAAGCTGAAATGCATATGAAATTTTAGAAATTTTTATCTGTTTTAATTAGTGTAAATTGTATGCGAAATTTAAAAATTTTATTTTATTCCATTATTATTGTTACTTAATGTTCTTGCATAATTTTAAAATCACTTTAAAAAATTTTATTACGACCAAAAGTTTTAGTTTGAAATAAAAAAAATAAATAAAAAATAATAATTTAAAAAAAATAAAAATAAAACTTTAAATTTGTTTTTTATTGAAAGCACCAACGTTACCCTCTTTGCAACAATTTTCTCTGCGCGAAATTGATAACAATAATTGCTAATTATTAAACAAACAAGAAATTTCTTGCCGTTACAACATTGAAATTGAATGAAGGGAGAATAAGTATGCAAATTAGAGCATGACGTGGTCAGTAGAGGATAGGAATATCAGTCCCTATAAAAGCAGGTCAACCGCGCACAGTCATCAATCGTAACTCGTACAGTAGCGAAGAGAAATTGGTGTGTTCAAGGAGCTCGTTCGGTGTTGTTTGCTTTACGATTTCTAAGTGGGTTGGCTTCATCAATTCGCTTAAAAGCTTTTGTTGATAATGGCGTGAACGAACGTAAGGCAAGGAATTGGTTCCACAAATTCTTGTCAGGAGATTTGTCACATGTAATGAAGCTGGCAATCGTCAACCATAGGTATTGGAGGATATAATCATGCAGGGGGTCATTAAGAAGGACAGTAGTCAAACGTGTGGTGAATTTACCAGACAAGTTAACGTTTCCAGTGAAACTGTTAGATTTCATGTGCACCGCTTAGGTAAGAAGTACAAGCTGGGTTCCTCAAACGCTGTTGGAAGCAACAAGTGGTGGCCCGTTTATTGCTGCTTTCTCGCCTCTGTAGTGCATCCATATTCAATCGAGTGCTGATCAGTGACGAAAAAAAGGTCCTGTATGATACTCCCAAGCATTTCAAACATTGTCACCACAGGATACTGATGATTATGCTGAAGTTTATTATCTGAGCCTGTCAGACTAATCGTAATTTTAACTGGATATGTTCTCGCCTCAGTTTAAATGTGTGCAACAGGCGTTACAACAGAGGAAGTCAACACTGGTTAATCACAAGAGTGTACTGTTCATTTCAAATAATGTAAGGCCGCATGACTAGTGTTTGGCCAGGAATACCATACAACGATTTGTTTGGGAGACTTTGAGCCATCCTCCTTACTCATCTGACCTTGCAACATCAGATTACTAGATCTTCCATTCCCTGTACAATCATCTTCATGGAAAATCCTTCAACAATTAAGCAGACTTTCGCCAAGCATTTACAAACTGTTTTGTTTCCAAAACCCCCGAATTTTACCGCAAGCGAATTGCACAACTGGAGATACGTTGGCAGAAGGTAATGGATGCTGATGTTGATTACTTCGAAGTTTAACAATAGGATACACTTTCTGTAAGACATGTTCTTTTGGGTTATTAAAAATGGTAAGAACTTTCTTGTTTACCTTGTATATCATAGGACTCAAAGAGGCTCCTATATAGAAAATATCTTTCTTTCCCATAAATTGGATCTTGGTTCAAAACCCAAAAAAAACATGCATCTTAATAAACAAGATGAATAATTTGCCTACTCATCCTGACACATGTTTTCTCAAGTATTTGTTAGAATTGTACTCCAAAGTAATCATCAATAACCAGTTGTGTAAACCTACAATTAGACTTGCCGTGTTTGTGTAGGAATATAGGCTTCATCTCAATTTTTAAATTTAAATTATAATAACAAAAATCTCGAATATAGGCTGTAACTTCTGAATTTAAGAGAAATCTTTATTGATTTTGGACTAGATTTCATCAGTGTGAAATAAGCGAGGAACAATTCATTTAAAATCAATGATTCTCTTGAATTGTTTTTGCGGGCATCGATTAAAGCAAAAAATGAAAGAAAAACTGGGACTTTGCAAAGACATTATGAACTTAGTAACATTTTCGCCAAGAAGCTTTTAAAATCATGTGTCTGTGGCAGAAGTTGAATTTTATTTTGCGGACAATAGCAGGAAATATTGTCATAAAAATGTTCTGTAAGTAAAACAAGAATATACAAAAATTCTTATGGGACTAAAGTTGTCCTTTATGAAGTGAATCAGGGCAACATTGTGGGTAACTTTTCAGGACATCGAGGAACAGATGCTAAGGAATTTGGAATTCTAAGAAGTGACTGCTCTTAATTATTTGCAAGCAAGGTAAAGTTTTTCTGTTATTTTCCATATACATGCAATAGTAGCTGCAGTAACATATAATGTCGTTAACTTCACTCCACAAACTATTCGCACACGTCATTTTTAAAGATTTGAATCTTTGAAAATGACGTTAGCAAAGATTTGATATCATCAAAAGATTTAATATCTTTAAAAAAAATCTATATTATAAGTCACACTGAGATCTTTTTCAAGCCAAAATTTAAAAGAAGGAAATGCTGCCTATATTAGGAGAAATACACTATTGATTATTCTTATCTCTTAGAGCTGTAATGCGACCGGTATAATACAAGAGTAGTCAAAGTTATAGTTAACATAAAAGTTTAAATTAAATCTCATATCCTATTGAACAATAGCAAATGGATATTATGCTTCTGATTTCTAAATGTATGTCTGTAGAGGTGATTTTTGTTGATTTTTCCGTGTTTCTTTTCCTTTTTTACTCGTGAATACGGCCCACAGTTTAGGAAAAACTTCCCGAAAAGTAATTTCTGTGGAAATTAAAGATGCCTTAAGCTGTTAGGCAGTCCCCTGTATGATGTCAGAGGTTTAATGAAGTTATCAATGTTAAGGACTTAAGGAAGTTAACAACAATGTTTGACCAGATGTTTACGGATTAAATATCTGACTTATCGGAAGCTAATTTTTATCATCTCGTTGTGGAGAGATTAACCACCAAAACTGTTGTGATACATTTTATAGTCAACCACCTAATTGCCTATTGTGTGAACTTATCTCAAGTGTCAATATCAATGTGGATGCTTGGGAGTTTTCCGGATTACCTGTATTGATAACAGGTAATCCGGAAAACTCCCAAGCATCCACATTGATAGACGAGCATGTAAAATGAAAATCCCAACATTCCTATCCCATTGTTCATCGGTAACTGGGATCGAATCTGGGACATTTTGATCCGAACAGATCATGGTGAACTTTAAATTAATAATCTAGCTACTAATGAGGTTCGAATTCACGACCCATCGTTATGAGACCAGTGAGCTATGATTGGTAATAGATGAAGTTGATTGGGCTGATAAAGTACAAACGTTATGAATGAGTTTGTTCCGTATGTCCCAACTATAGAGGAGTGTTATATAGAGAAAAAGCTGTTAGCCTAGATATAGAACTATTCATTAGACAACAATTCAAAAACTAAGAAATGGTTAACTGTGTTTGTAGCTCCCATCGGTGAAAATAAAATCTTGAAGAATATCGAAATAAGTTATCAAAAATTATATAAATTAATGCAATAAAAAATGAATGCAAACATAAATTGGTGATTATTGCTACGAATTAAGATCCGTCCTATTAATAAGTTTTACAATAAAGTGATAAAAGAGTTACATTTAATCATTTTTTATAAAAGGATACTTCGAATAATTTTTAATTATATTTAATTTATTTTTACAGAAAATAAAAATTAGCCTTTTAGTTTATTTTAATTCCTTAGCAAAATATATTTAGATTATTTGTACATGTATTTCTTCTTTTAAAATAAGAAACGATCTTTCTAAAGATCAAAATTAGGTTTTGATTGGAGGCGATAAAGAAAAAAAATATAACAATTTAATTTTCATATGCTGAATGAAATATTAGAATAGCTCCTATATTCGGTTGCTCAAAAACTTAATACAGCATATAGTTTTAAAGAAATTGCGTAACTTCTTATATGGATAGTTAAAGGAAAATAAAACGTTGATAAAATAAAGTTCCTATACCAATAAATATAAGGTAAATTCCATATGCAAGTTAGTGTTTTAGGCATCAAAAACCAAAGAAGAGAAATTTCATAGATTTTGTTCTGAGGAAAAGTAACTTGAAATTGCTACAATAATTTGATTTTGGAATTCTTACCTTGGTGAATTATCGAGAGACATAAAAAAAATCAGAGGAAACTAAAAAAAATTATAAGAAACACAGTTTGGAACGGAAAAGAATATTGTTTTATAGAGGGAGTGCTCAGGAGTTTTCGGAGTTTTCTCCTTTGTGACCTGTGAATACGACTTATAACTATGAAAATTTCCCTCAAAAAGCCTTACAACAACCTTTGGTCATTCGGCTGCAATTTATGTGGCATTGAAGCATAATCGAATATTTCACCATGGCCGTATTTGTTATTCCAGAGTCTTGATAACACAGCTCTATTTGGAGCAAAAGATCCCGGGTTCGATCTCAGACACTGCTGAATAACGGTTGATGGATGGTACGCTTCTGGATCAGGAAGGCAATTTACAAGGTAGAAATTAAAATATCTGACAACCTCAAGTCAAGTATATATTGTGAATGCAGCACTGATTTAAAGTAATTATTAGTAAACCAGGTCAAATGATTGTATTTATCTGGCTTACGCACATTAGCAATGAAATCTTTGATGTTTCTCCAGTGGTACACCTTTGACGTCACATAGTAAATAGCCCAATGACGAATGGCTTTGGTGAATGGGTGAGTACCAGCATATTCCTTTGCACTTAATCCAGAGTTAGGGTCTGCCAGTTAGCTGAAAGTTAATAAGTGGGAGTCTTCGTAATTTTAGAAGTAGAAGACCCCTTAAGGATTATACCTAAGTAGAAGACCCCTTAAGGGTGGATATTATAGTATGAGATACTGTAATATCCACCTGGAAGACATATTTTCTTCTGAGAGAGCCATTTTGTGGATATTATGCTGTATTATTTTTTGTTACAATGGTGAAAATTTGATAAACTCTGAAGACTCACCCCAACAAACGTGCATACAAAAGGTAGAAGCGCAACATTCATCTTATGTTTTTTAATAGTGGCTGGGATCAAACTTAAGACCATTCGCTCTGAACACCATTGTCATCATGGAGAGCCAAAATGTTAAATTTTTAAGTTTAAAAAGAAGAAAGATATCCTAGATATCAATTAATTTTGTTCAAAAATATGAGTTGTTGTCTGCTAATGATAGTGAAAATTGTGTGCAAGAATTTCACCAATTGCTGAATATACAAGGTGATCTTTTTTTAAAGTTACATGGTTTGAAGCACCCCGTAGCGCAATCCAATAGCCGAAATGGCACCACATTTGATTTTTAGATTAATCCAGACATCGGAAAAAAGATTCCATAAAAAAAAATTTAGTTCCAAAAATCACCGTTAGGGAATTTTGTGGCGTTGCTGTAGTTTACAATAATGAGAATTAGCATAAAAGTAGGGTATCAAAGAAAAATGCAAATGTTGTGCGATGACAGCGCCAGTAATAGGGTCTGTAAAAACAAATAATAGACAGCTCCGACAAATAATCTCAGTTTAAGTAAACTAGCTCCCAGTGGCCATGTTTCTCAAGTTACCGGAAATTGCATTATTGGTGAAGCTGTATTATATGAATCAATTTAATGCATCCACGGCTCTTCGGGAATTTCGAACCAGAAAAAAATTACGAAATTACCATTTTTAGTTATGGGGTTATTTGAAATCTTAAGTTTATGTTGGTGAAGTATCAAATTTGTCTATTCTAAAGGACAACATAATAAAAACAGTGCGGAATATTCCTCGTACGCCGTATGCTCGTGCCTCGTACGGAGCCGCAAGGATTGCAGGGGTTGTGGAGAACTTCATACACAGAATGCATGGTGTTATTTCTGAGAACAATGAATGTGGTATAATTCCTCACCGGGGAAGTTAATGTAGTAAATAAACATAATTTAACTGCACTGTATGTGTTAGTATTTTTCTTATCTCATATTTTATACATTGTAAAGCGCCACAAAATGCCCTGGAGGCGATTTTTGGAACTAAAATTTTTTTAACGGTTTCTTTTTTCCCCATGTTTTGATTAGTCTAAATACCAAGCTTGGTGCCATTTCGTCAATTAGATCATGCTACAGATTGCTCCAAACACTATCACTTTTAAAAAGATTACCCTGTACATCTTTTGTAAGACAATAAAAAATGAGGATTACATTCGCAAAGGAACAATTAAATCTTTGCGATCTTATAACAATGAATTGAATCCGTGGGCATTCGAATATAAGTTCATTGAAAAGCTTTCTATACAAGAAGAGATTAGTGCCACATAAGAAATCGATTCGTCACATGACCAAGACAGAAAATAAATAAGTCCTAATCTGAAACTCTCTTAATATGCCGCTTGTATTCGAAGTTAACACAAATAAAAATGAGCAACAATTATTCCCAAACATAAATTATTATCTTGCTAAGTATATGGTTTTGTCTTTTAAATTAACTTAACATTCGAATCCATTGAATTAAAAAAAAAAGTAAATGATTCAAATGTATGAACTAGGCGCGTTTTAAAAATGATTAAATTATCTCCGAGAGGGAAAAAAAATGTTTATTTACATCCTTTAGGTTCAACGCAAAAGTAGGGGCTTTCACAAAACTCCTTCCCCGACTCCCTTATCTCCTACTATTTTGCCTCTTCCATATTTTATTAGCATGCATTTTTTTATTAATTCTTCCCAGCATTTCCGTTATAAAACCCGCGGATTAAGATCCTACATCGCAGCTGAGACCGTTTGGACAACTTCCCACCATGATACTGGTTTCATCATTTCCTGACATCGACATCGCCTGCGATATTTATTTCCCCGGGAGCTAGGTGCATGTGTGTTGAGAAGGAAAGGGGGGGATCGAGAGCTGGAAGATGGAAGGGGGGGAGCAAATTCCGGAATCACAACTTAAGCGACGAGTTACCCGACCCCCTCACCCCTTTTCCCGGAGAGCGAGGAGACCCAGATGGCGAGAGTCGCACCTTGTTTTAGTTCTGCCACAATAAAGTGGTGTCGCCAGCTGCACACACCATTTCGCGGGTGATGCCACCGACTTTATAGTAAAACTTAGATTGAGTTTACATTTCGGGAGGTTGTGCGGTGCAGTTTGAGCACATAGCACAGAGGAATACATAATAATCGAAAATTTTTATTATTTATCGAAGCGCTCTCTTAAAATTAAACGCAAGTATTAATTTAACCCGAGTGCAAAGTATTTGATAAAGATATAGCATGTGTTTTTAGATTCTTTGATCAGATTAGATTTTCTTAATCTATTGGATTCTTAATCTTGTTTCAAAAATTCGGTTCAATTAATTTTGGAGAGTTTTTGTCATATTGGGGTTTCAGATTCAACAAAAGATTAAATTATTATTCATTCCTATACTATCAAATGGAGAAAAATTAGTAAAAATTATTTTTAAGCGCCAATATATAATATTTTATCATATATATATATATATATATATATATATATATATATATGATAAGGATACTTTTTAAGGAGAGATTTAAGCTTGATGTTTTTTGATCATTTCATTTATATATTTGGTCATAAAAATCACAATGCTATTATTATATTTTCTTCTACACTTAGCAGTCTATTGTATTTTATATTGGTATTATACTGAAAATTCGAATTCAAGCAAATAAGATGTAGAAAATTGTAACTGTAGATTCCACGAACACTTATAATTTTTTCGCGTATATTTCAATTCCTGAAATACCACAGTTATATATATATATATATATATATATATATATATATATATATATATATATATATATGGTTCTTAGTTGTAAAAATAAGTTTTCTTTTACGGTTTACTTTTCTCGATTTAAAAAACTTGACTCGTAATGAAAAATCATTATAATTTCTTCTTTATACGTTTATAAAATTTGGCTGAAAACTTTAAGAATTAGGTGGCACAAAAAAGTGCCACGTCACAAGAGTTGAGAATCAGAGCTCTACACCCCACTAAGAATATGAAAAGACATTTTAGAGTAACAGTTTTTGATTACATAGAAATGGCAAAGGACGCACGTTATGAACTAGTATAAATATTCAATATGTCGTGTGATCTTTTGAATAGCAAAGACTAGTACTTACGTTTTTATATGGACTCGATGAGGTACAGATTAGATATTGGAGAATGCGGTTCATTTCTGAAAAAGGGCAATTTACAATCCTGAATAGTAAAAGGGGCTTTTACCTAGCAATAACCTATTGTCCAAATGTATCCCAAATATGATGAATCGGATTTAGGTCTGTATAGCATACTGGCTACTCTCTATACGCAGTGTTTTTCAGCTTTTAGCATATTCTACACAAGACAATTATGTGAAAATTACCAATGACTGGAGTCTAAAGTATAGAAAAGGATCTAAATACCCCATCTACATAACTTAGAGTTCTTCAGACTGTAAGTTCAAATGACAGGATGGTCCTTGAGTCTATTTATTCTGATTTTAGTTCACATCTTCAATACTCCTTGACGGAAGTTTTATCCTTTCTGGTAAAGAATATCATCTCTCTATGAAAGAAAATATCTGGTGTCTCAATTGAAACTGTATCGGAATTCATCAATGTACAACTTATTCGTCCAATACTTTTCAATCCAG
This sequence comes from Latrodectus geometricus, assembly GCA_026290005.1. NCBI lineage: Eukaryota > Metazoa > Arthropoda > Arachnida > Araneae > Theridiidae > Latrodectus > Latrodectus geometricus. The sequence goes on along the minus strand of JAPDSC010097273.1, from coordinate 8,259 downwards.
TTTAAATGTTTCCCAACCTACTTCCTTCGATTTTTATAGTGTCTAGAAATTATGTTTTCTAAATACCATGAAAATCGAAGAAGATTAATTCGCTTTTCCTCGTTAAGATGAATGAAATATTTACCAATAGTAATTACAATATTGACATTAACCAAAATGCGTACTACTGCCACCGAATTAAAGAATTTCGAGAAGTTTTCTATGTTATTTACAATTCAAAACAATTGGCTTCAGTTGTTTGTCTATACATGACGTGCATCAAAGTATCATCGAGGACAACTTCACGGCGATTGGTTCAAATCGTTTAGCTTATTACAAATCGCATTTTAGACAGAAAAAAAACATTGATATTAACTCATTGAAGAGAAAGATTGTGATAATCTGATAAAAATTCCAACACGATTCCCAATATGGAAGTCATTGAAGCTATGTGACGGGAATAGCTGAATGATTATCAAGATCAGGGGTGGCCGAACTTTTGGGATTCTGGGTCTACTCCACATTTAAAAAATCCAAGGCGGTCCACTAATGGCAGAGCTAAATTAACGTACATATTTATTTTCAATAACAAAAAAAAATCGTAAATTATGTAATTTTTCTAAAAAAAAATATTTACAAAATAAAAATAATCAAAGTATTCATATATCAAAATCTGACCACTCACTTCATTTAGTTGAAATTTGGCACTGTTTATCTGAGACAAGTTTATCATATTGTGGCTGGTACGAGCTTATTGCAATGCATAAACACGAAATTAAATGTTCATCTGTTAAATGCGACCAAAATTTGTTTTTCGTTCATGGTTGAAAAAGCAGATTCGCAAAGATATCTCGATCCAAAGTATGATTTCAAATACAAAATCAATTTGTAAATATTTGGAAACGTTTCCACAGAAATTAATTTCCAAAAATCAGTACGCTAAATAGGCTCTGGATTTAAAAAATGTATCGCATCTTAATTTAATAATTTCTTCCTCGACCGTGACTGATGTGATATCTTTTAAATGTCCTATTTTTTCAGATACTCCATCAATGTTGTCCTTTTCATTAAATGGAAATATCATAAAATTGAGTATTTCTTTCAACCTAATTAAGTCAGAGAATCTTCTTTCAAATATTTCATCAAACAAAACAAGTAAGTATTAAGCAAAATCTTCGAAGTCTCGTTATGGATTATGGATGCATTCTTCCTCCATGTTTTTGAAGTTTCTCAATTCATGTTTTCTTAATTGAGATGCATACCTTTCTATAGTTTTTTGAATGTTTTAATCGCGCTCATCATGTCCGTTTTACGTTTTTAATGCTAAATCTTTAATCATAGATCTTTAAATCGTAAATCTTCGCACAGTTTGTTTTGGGTTTAAAGCGTAGACTGTAGTAAATTTTTATTTTAAATAATTCATTGATTCTATGTCATAAGTCATAAATTAAATTGTTAATATCCGAGGTCATTATCGGGATGGTCGCATGGACTACTTAAAGTATCTTCGCCGTCTACCAATCGACCGCGGTTGACGTCTTGGCCACCCCTGATCTAGATCATCCAGGAGAGACAATCTGATAAATATTGTTGAATGATCATTTCATCTCTGCAATATCAATCAATAAATATTGCTTTAGGAACAAGTAACATCAGAAACGCATCGCCATTAGACAACTTTATGTTAATGAAATGCTGGAACTGATTGTACTGCATTACATTTAGAGTATGGAAAAAGTATCTGCAAAAAAAATAACACGTTAACGAGTTTAACACGATATTTATTAGTTTGCAATTGCCTTAAATGTATTCTAATCCTTCATCAATAATAATATTCTAGACTCGATTGGCAATCACTTGTCTACTTTGCCTTAATTTTAATTAGAAGATGAACTACGAAAGATGGTTCAGAGCATATGTTTTTAGATTTGCTCAAGACACTATCTATCCACATGTTAGTTGAATAAATATCTCTTGAACTGTTCCTTGCATTGACCTTTGAAGACATCCTATTCAGTAATATTCTTACATATTCAAGAAAGATAGTGATCTACGAAAAATGGTTCAACGCAAATGTTTTAGTCTTTCTTGAGACACTATCTACGTGTTAATGACGTCAGAATCCATAAAACTGCTGTTTATACTGACCTTAGAAGACATTCTACATTTCAGAAATCTTCTTACATATTTAAGAAAGATGGTGATCTACTAAAAATGGACCAAAGCAAATGTTTTCTCAAGACCCTATCTATGTGTTAATTAAGTAAGCATCTGTGGAACTGCTGCTTGTACTTTCCTTAGAAGATATTCCACACATCAGAAATCTTTTCACATATTTAAGGAAGATGGTTAAGAAAGATGGTTCAAAGCAAATCTTTTTAGATTTTCTCAAGACACCTTCTGCGTGTTAATTAAGTAAATATCTAAGTAACTGTTTCCTTCACTGACCTTAGATGATATCTTACATTTCAATAATCATTTTGCATATTTTATAGACTTAATAAATTTATTTCTTGCAATTGAATTGCTCCTAAATTCAATTATTTACAGACTTTGGTTTATTATTATTTTTTACATAAATAAAGTTATTTATTTACACCATTCTTTGTCTATTTATTAGTTTTCATAACGTTCAAAGGAGAAACTTTCACTTATTCATTTCACTTGAAACTTATCGCAGTGATATTGCTTTTATTAAAGTTATTTTACTATAATCAAAAGTTGCAATTCGTTCAATTTAATCTCAAATAGTTCTATGTTACAAATACATTATTCAACCATAAGTGGATTAAATATTAGGTTGGGGAAAAAGTTATCCATTATTTTTTCGGTAGACGTCTGTAGTGATCGCTTTCTCGTGAGGTATCTATCAAACATTTTCAGATTTATGCTCATTGGAAAGGTGACATTTGACACTAAAATATTCTCTTGTGGTTTTTTGTTTGATTCATTCAGTTACGAGTACAAGGTTTTAAAAATAGAAGCCAACAAACAGAAAATTCGATACATTTTAGTTTTTCGTTTATAATGGCGAAAATGCTAACCAGGTGTCTAAAATTGTGAAAGGTGTTTATCGTCCTATATATGACTGTAACAACCAGTTACGCACAATTTTGGTTTCGTTGATTCCGTTTGAGTATTTGGATGCTAAAGATGCACCTCGCATGGATACAACATTGTCGAGAATGTCTATAAAATATCAAAAATTATCAAACTTGACAGCATGTCAGCAGTCGTAGTTTCGCACAAGACCTAAAAATCTACATGAAAACTGTTTTAAACCTTTTTACAAAGAAAATCTGAAAGAAGTTACAAAAAGTTCACGTAAAAATTATGGATTTCTTTTTCCCCAACCTAATATTAGAAGAATAACTAAATTTTAAATTACATAATTGTAACTACCTAATGTAATTATTATTAGTTCATGAAAAATTCTTTATGTAAAATTTATGATAACTGAATAATCACTAGCTTACTAGCTATTCGATTATAAGTAATAATATAACCAAACAGCTGATAAACTTATTCAACCAGAAGTTTTTAGCCATTTCCAAAAAAATCTACCTCAAACAAGATTTATCATTTTTCATGAGACATCATTTTACATGCATATAGTCCTTATCGCTGCTATTGCCAACTAAGCTCGTACTTTTAACTTTAAATAAACAGCCAAGTTATGGAAATTTTCCCTTCCAAATCACAATCGTTAGCAGAAAAAATAAAATGCAAATCATTCCTAAATTTAAAGCTGCCGTTCAATATTCATGTGTGTTTTTTACTATCGTACCCAAATAAAATTTCCATTAGAATAAACATATATAAAAAAATACGCCTGTGATTTTTCGAATGGATCTGAAGTGAAAACATCTGCTGTGCGTAAAAAAAAACTGAAACAAAGTATATCTAAATTTGTTCGGTGATTTGGCAACGAAATAACAAGCTATTCATTGTATCTGATAGCAATTCAGTTTAAAAATAAGTTAGTTTATACAATAAAATATTTATTCGAAAAATATTTGTTTGTTAAGAAGTTGAAATTGTTGTGTTTTTGTGTCCACACTGATGTTAATTTATTTTTTATAGAATTTATTGAACATTGATGTTAAATAAACTGCAATATCATTATTAAATAGAAAAATAAATTCCCAATTTGTTATGAACGTACATCAAAATACGCACAGTCTGAAGAAAAAATGAAAAATATATCAAAAAAAATTCTTTATTATAGTAATGATAAAAATGGTTACCTACCATGTAAGCCTTTTTAATACCTCATTTTAAAAGAAAGGGTTCAATAAAAAATAACTGTTATTATTTTTTGTAAATAAAAATAACTGTTATTTTTTACTACTTTATTTTGTGATATTAAGTATGTGCTAAAAAGGAATTTAACAGCACTTCGTAAAACAAAAAGGGAAATTGTCATTAAATTTGATTATTAATCGATTAAAATAAAGGTTTTCTAACAGGGAATTAAATGGAATGGGTTTTCTAGCAGATGAATTTCTGATAAATAAAATTTATAATGAGAAACTGTGAAAGAAAATAATTAATATAAAAAATTTAAAGCAGACATTTATAATTGGTGATTATAGAATATGTAAATCATTTATAGCAGATATCACAGAAAGAAAGAAATTTTTCTTATATTTTGAAGAATATAACTGATTTATCATCTTTTGATGATAAAGTGCTGTAAAAATTTACTGTACGGTCGTTCTTGTCAACTTTTTCAAAAAATCGCCAAAAATCTTAGAATATATTAAAGATTTTTGTAATATTATTAAAGATTTTCGGTCACCAAAACAACCAGTGCCAATGATCCAAACGATGTATTACTTTCTTATATTGAATTTTTCATTAAAATTATAGAATTCAAATTATAAAATGTCCTTTAAATTTTGTTATTTATAGTTAAATTTAGCTTTCGCTCAATGATTTAGCCAACTTATTGGTTGACGGGATAATACCACAACCACATTTTGAAATACTTTTTATAATCCTACTTCATTCATTATTTTTTATTTTAATCATTATCTGGGTAATATTCTTTTTAAATGAAATAAAGAGGTAACATTCTTTTCAATGAATGAAGACATGAAGATTTTATTATTATAGGTCTTATATTTGCAGATATTTTTTTTTATTTCCAATGGCGGGCACCTTTGAGCAAGTAAGTACATTAGCCCATTTGCCGCAACAAGGGCAGAAACTGCTACTCATTTTATCGTTACCCGGTGGGCACCTGTGAACCAAGTCATAGAGGTACGAGTAGCATCGCCCACGCCACACCACCCCAAACCCGTTTATAGGGTGGGCCATCATTTGAAGAAAGGGCAAGAAACACAGAAGAGAGAGAGAGAGAAAATACATCCATGCCTGAACCGGGATTCGAACCCCCCATCCGTAATCAGTTACTCTAATCACTAGACAAGTTGGGCGGCATATTTGCAGATATTTACACTAGTTTTATTCTAGAGATTTAAAGGGGCCCCATAAGCCGAATTATGTAAAAAATTTTACAAGGTCTGCCAATTTCAAATATTTTCGATCTTGCTTTATCATCAACTTTTAATATTCCACCTTTTCTTTTAAGTATAGACTTCCTTTGCTAGTATAACTGCAAAATCTATATTCACTCTTGAAAATTGAACTCTCAGTTTTACTTTAGCAAAGACACATTAAAGAACTTCATCTCAAAAATTATTTTCTTGATTGCATCAAAAAATTAAATTCTATGATTATAATTTTCGATTCAAAGAAAACATTACAATTTCCAAAAGTCAAATTATTTATAAACATAACTTAATTTTGCTTTTTTAGTTGTAGTTTGAAACATTTGCTGCTTTAATTTCTGTCTCAAACATAAGAAAACACTCACTCATTTTTGAATTTAATATTTATAAACCTTCCTGGAAGTAAATGCAGAACTAAATTTATATATTTCATAATTTGAGTAATATAATAATGATATACAATACAGTTCAAATACAGAATTATCTTCCCTTCAAAACTACTTTCACTGCTGTACTCCTTTTTGAACAATTGAATAAACAGTCCCTTGCCTCTTACAATTATTACATTTTGCTTGTTTATTTCACTTCACTTCATTTTCGTCTCGATTACATCATTCTGAGCTCAAAACATTGATGTAGATAATACAAATGCTTAAAACTGTAATTTTTCTTCAAATATTCTACCAGTATTCTTCATTTGATTGAAATCAAATGTAAACTAAAATCAAATATGATTAAAATTTCAAAGGAAAACTCGTTTAAATCCGAAATCAAACGATATTACTTCAATTTCTGAACAATATCAATTTTAAGTTTCTTTAAAATATATAAATAAAAAGCAATATCTCGCTTCACATTAATAATAATATGAAAGTTTTTTAACGGTATTTTTTTCAAAATAAGAACCACCCCAGAAAATAAAATATAACTTTTCTGATATTGTTAGGTGTGTCATACCTGTTGTGTTGCTGCTTATTCCCCTGGTGCAGGAAAGCCCACACCAGGTCCAGAAGATCTGGCATAGGGTAGTTTGCAGCTTCTTTTTTGGAGAGGAACCACAAGGGCAGAAGACTGACTTGACCTCAGACCACACATGCCATAGGTACCCGTTTATAGGGTAGGCAACCATTTATACAAAGAAAGGACAAAGACAGGATAGAGAGAGAGAAAGTACATCCATGCCCGAAACCGGGATTCGAACCTACACCTCCCTAGCCGCAGTCAGACACGCTGACAGCAATACAGAGTAGGTGGCTATGTCATACCTTTTAATAGTATTTGAAATATCAGCAATATAAATTGCCTCTCACAAAATAATTCATTAAATCATAATTTTGATATGTTGATCAATTATCAATGCATAAAAATTACAACAAAATATATATTTCCACTTCAATTTCATATCTGAATTAATTATTGGTAACTGGTGAGACGTTATAGCATTTTATCATTAATAAAAATACAGCAATAATCGAAATGTATAAAATAGAGAGACACACACAAATATCTTACCATGTTATATTAAGATATTGTTTCTCAAATTCAAACTAATTATTATAATTACATTTTTAAATTATTTAGAAATTTAAATACATCAACACTGTAAATAATAATTATTATTATAAGTTTTAAGCATTAAATTTTTATCTTTAAAATTAAAAAGGAAAAGTTTTTTATTAGGTTTAAAAAAGGTGAAATTCTTTCATAATAAATCTATATATAAGGAATTTAATGATATGACTTTGAATTTAAGCTCCTTTTTAATTCAAAATAATTATTTACTATTTATATATTATATATTCTGATTAATTTAAATGTGAAATTATTTACATTAATACATGTGTAATAAAAATACATATAATTTTAACTACTCGTTTTATTGCTTTCTATACTACAAAAGCAGACGATTTATATATTGTGATTTGAATTGAATCTAAAAGCGCCATCTCGTGGTAAGCAAAGACAGCTGATGCGACACGACGATTTGACAAGCTAGAAAAGTGGCAGGTGCAGCGTTAAGAATGTAATCAAGAGAGTCTTTGTGGTGATAATCCTTGGATTCAGCTAATCTTGAATTACTAAAACCCTTCCCGTTTTCTTCAGAGCGTTATTCTCTATATGGGAAATATCGGGAGGATTTATTCTTGTGTAAAAGTAAAAATAATTGGTATGGATTGATTTTCAGTAGAAGAGTCGACATCTTTAAGAAGTTGACTCTCTTTTAATTTCGAACTTCTCTTTATCAATTATCTATAAAAATTTACAAGGATAATTGTTTTAATTTCATTATAAAGCATCTAAAAATTTAAAATTTTTGAGTTAAATAAATTTTTATGTTGTTTTACTTGTGTAGAAGTAAAAAATAATTGATATGGATTGATTTTCAGTAGAACAGTCGTCATCTTTAAGAAGTCGACTGTCTTTTAATTTCGAGCTTCTCTTTATCAATTATCTATAAAAATCTACAAGGATAATTATTTTAATTTCATTATAAAGCATCTAAAAATTTAAAATTTTTGAGTTAAATAAATTTTATGTTGTTTTACTTGTGTAGAAGTAAAAATAATTGATATGGATTGATTTTCAGTAGAACAGTCGTCATCTTTAAGAAGTCGACTATATTTTAATTTCGAACTTCTCTTTATCAATTATCTATAAAAATCTACAAGGATAATTATTTTAATTTCATTAAAAGGCATCTGAAAATTTTTAATTTTTGAGTTAAATAAATTTTTATGTTGTTTTACTTGTGTAGAAGTAAAAA
>JAPDSC010097270.1:7888-47921 GCA_026290005.1 Latrodectus geometricus | reverse complement strand
AAAATATAAATACAATAGTGATAATGAACTCATTATGCATAAAAATGAATGAAAATAATCATTTTAGTATAAATATTTTGGCACATTATATATCATGTGTATCGAGGTATTAAACGCATTAGCAATCAATATTATTAAATAAAAGTTATTGTAGAAATAAATACTTATTTCAGCTGCGTACATATAATTCTTTTTACAAATTTCCAGCAAAAATACTTAGAAAATGTGCAAATTTCATGTGGAATGCATTAGCACCTTACATTTTTTCGTTTATTTTAAGAAAATGCGTTAGAAATTTACAAATGAAATGTTTAAATACATACCTGAGTAATTTACCAGCTTTTTTGTTCTTATATATATCACATTTATGCAGAGGTCCCTTATGGCCAGCTTCGTCGCAAAGAGCCTTATGAAATTGGAACTGAATCACATAGCTAATAAAATATCTAAAAGCGACAAAAATCTTAGTCACAAAATACATATAACACAAATAAAAATTCAACACTTAGATATATTATATAATATTCAACAAGGTTAAGAAAATTTAGCAATTTCGACTCCAGAAATAACAAAAACTATTACACCAGAATATTTTCAATATTCAGTGCAATTTACAACATAACATATCATGAAAACAAAATGAGACTTTTTTTAATTGTTTAAAACATCATGATGTTTAATAAGAAGTTTCAAAACAACATGCAGAAGTTGAAATCACACTTTTAAAAACACATTCAAGCGATTTTCAAGACTCATTGAGTGTCAGATTGTCTAAATCGTTTACAATCTTAAATGAATCATTTTTAAGAAAAAAACTTTTTTGTTCTGATTAGAATGGATTATCTGGAATATTTTTTCAAGTTCTTCTTCTTCTTGAGCTTGTCAGATATGTGGCACCTCTGCAATGTTGCATTTTGTACCATGCTCCAAGCCCAATTTTTTCCTAGTTCCATTGTCTTGGGCCACCTACTTTGTTTAAAAAGTCTGATAGGCCCTCAATGGAGTTTAGGTGCATTTTCTCAAGTTAATTATAATATTTAAAGATTCGTTGAGTTTTTGGTAATGAAGGTTTAAAATTGACTCTGTTGTACTAGAATTTTGTTCAATATTTTTAATATAGTAAGAAATGATTTTAATAAATAATAAGGTCTTAAGTAAAATGAGGTAACTAAAATAGTTTTTGTTAAAGAAATGTCATAAAACCTGTTCAAGTTAAAATCGAGAAATAACATGTTCCGAAATTGATCAAAATGCCTCCGGAACTACTTTCAGAATGTGATGTGTGCTTTCAATTTATCAAAATTTGTGATCGGAGCATCGGACTCAACATCTTGCAGATAGCCCCATAGCCAGAAGTTACAGTGATTAAGAATAGGCGATCAAGACTGTTAAGTTGTAGGGAAGTGACGGCTGATAGTTCTAGCATTTCGGATATGTTTTATCAGCAGCACTTCACTACATTCGCAGTGTGCAGTTAGCAGCACCACCTTGCATAAAAATAATAACACGTTGTTGAAGAGCTAGAATTATAAGACTGCGCAAAAGACGCTCACAATGCTTACCAGTGACAGTACTGTCAGTAACAGCGACATCACCCACACACATATCTATCTCCTCGAAAAAATATGATGTTGAAATGATGCCATAAAACTACAATATATAGTGACCTTTGCGGAATGAAGTGGTACTTGTTGGTTTGCAAGTAGATTTTCTGTTGTCCATAATCTGTAATTCTGTGTATTAACATAACTTTTCAGATGAAAATGCATTTCATTTGTCCATAAAAATTCCATGGTCATCATTTGTTTATTCTCATAAAAGCAAGAAATTATATATATATATATATATGTATATATATACATTTAATAAAAAATTTTAATTTTATCAAAAAGATATGTATAATTAAGTCTTTTCTTTTGATTTTTCAGTCTTTGATTTTGTTTGACTTCGTTAAAAAAATTACTCTCACGTGCTATTATATTTTAACTCAGAGCTTTTAAAATTAAATAAGATCATATGTTGTTAGAAGAAAATTAAGAATATAATTACCTTATGTATGGAACATCAGCAACTACATGGTATTTCGCAGCTGCATCCAAGTCATTTTCTGTTCTTAATACTGGTGGACACAAACCTTGATACTTTAACCTATACAAAATATATATGTATTAAGAATGTCAAATCTATTACGTTAATATAGGTTAAGAAGGTTAAAATAAAAGTTAAATGATATTAAGATTAAGCTTGTTACTGCGATACGTTTCTGCCTGTTTATTTCTATCACACAAGACATTCTTGATTTTGAACCATAAATATTTGCCTTGAGTTGGTAACCTCGATTCGAAGCCCATCAGAGGTGGAGGACTTTAAACTATATAGAGTTTTAAACGAGCACAAATCTAATTCACAGTCTTGGGTCGTCTTTGTAAAATCAAATATCTTCCTTTTCCTTACCTGCCTACCATGTTCCAATATTTTGAATAAATATATCTAAACTCTGTGACCACATATTTCGGAGGGGAAAGATTTTGACTCACACTACTTTTAAGTAGTTGAAGAAGGGTGTTCCGCCTCTATTTTCTGCTTATTCATCTTAGGGATGAATGTTTGGGAGTTTTCCGGGTCATACATTTTGTAACATACTAATGCAAACACTATATATAATTCCTTTCAGAAAACATCATTCGTTGGATGCTCCAAAGCTTTACTTTACTACAAGAATAGTTCTTGTCAATTTTTTTGTCTATCTATTACTGGAAGACATGGAAACAAGACATTTTATATTCTCGAGAAGAGGAATCAGAAGAAAAGTACAAACTTAGTCTTATTAAACTCCTTGAGACTAACACTAAATACATTTTCATAACATTCTTAACCTTCATTTGAAATGCACAGCTTTTGTTACTGTAGCAACTCCCACTAACCAGATTTATTGGTGGGAGTAATTCGTGTACTAAACAGATAGTATAGCATTATTTCATAGTATGTCTACCTTCTATATGCCATCAAATTTATTTAACTAAAACTCAACGTGCCCTAGTATAAAGATCATCCGCTACAAAATACATGGAAGGTTTTTGTATTAATCCAAGCCATCATTACGCAATGAGAGAAGAACGTTGTATTTATGTTTATGTCTGTTATTAAGTCTTTTAACTTGTAAAACTGAAATTTTTATAAGTTTCCATTCTTTGGGAAATGTGAAGATAGCCCACTGTCTATGAAAGCCAAAATCTTTGTACTTTTAAATGATTCAAAATTGCCTTAGGCTGTTAATCTATCAGCAGCACTATTTTAAAGTTATTTATTCATATTTGGTTGGAAGATCTGTGTTAAAATTTGTAACACTAAAAATTATAATTGTAATTTCCCTTTCTTCACAAGTTTAACCTTTTTCACAAGGTTAAACTTGTAAAAAAGGAATTTTCAAAATAAAATTGATAAAAGTAAATACACTTTCTGATGAAAATGTATATTTTCAGGGCATAAATCTCATAGACATTTTGGCCTTTACGGAATCAAATTTGGTTCGTACTTAAAAATATATTGATGCTGAAGGCTACTGTTTTGAACATTAATCTCATTTCCATAGGAAAGCACACTTATTTTTTCAAATTGCATTTATATCTTAACATTTGAAGAAATCTAAGCTTATAAAAAGAAATAAATTTTCTATGAGAGTCTAAATTATATATAAATTTTTTAATGCCTCTTATAGACGAATGATAAAATTCCAAGAAAATAAAAAGAAAATATAAACTTAAAAATTTATGCATATCTAATAATTAAAATTATAAATAGAATATTTTTATATACTAAATGTTAAAAATTTTCCCCAGGGATTGAAAACGCTGCAAAGTTTATTATTCAAAAAGTATATTATAAATGTTCTTGTAGGCCTTATATAAAATTTTTTAGAAATTACATAGCAAAATTTCAAATAAACTATTTTCACTAAGATTTTTTATAATAGGTATTTGAATCCAGAAATTGATAAAAAATATTATATAATTTTTTAATGCTAAAGAATTCATTTATTACAAAAGTCTGTCTTAAAGAGTTACCTCAAATTCCACCACTGTGAGTTCAGTTCGTGAGTTTTTATCGTACCATCAAAAATATTCCATCTGTAAACATCAATAAGAAAGCCAAAAGGTACAAAAGCAATTTTGTCTAAGGCTATTTTCAAAAGATTGTTTATTTCAGTCTCTGGAAAGGAAATTAACATTTTAAAATCATTTAGGATAGTTACTTTACATTAAAAAGTAATTATTAGAAATCACTTTAGAAACAAATATTATGATTAATAGTCAAATAACTCTATCGCCATTTGTAAAATTAGAAGTTTATCCCCAAACAATTGTATACTGAACTCGCGCATTATATTATTTTACTCTAAGACAGTATAGATTTTTACAGTGGAAGATTTTTTTTATGGGTGAAAGAGAAAAAGAGAAATTAAATCAATTGCATAGTATAGCATAAATTATCAATCTTTTTCATGTTTGCTCATACCACCATTATTACTTATATATAATAATAAATAACCTTATTCCTTAAGGTCTTAATTATAAGCGATATTTTTTAATTTTATAAAACAAGAAATCATAGAATAGTTAACTCAATAGAATACATAAACAATTTAATTAGGAAGGAGACACGTTAAAACATACGAAAAAAGTTAAAAGTGAGGCATCGTAAAAGTAAAATAGAGCCGAATTAATAAATTCATCTGAATTTATATTATACATGAAACTAATGAGTTCGCATGTCATTTACCTAAAGTTATAAGAAAAATGTTAATACTTTTTTTCTCTTTTGCTAATCTATATTTTTAAGTAAAGTTATTTATATTTTGATATAAAATTTAGTCATCCTGGGTTTGAGTTTAAGGATAAAGCATGCGTGCTAAAAGGAACTGAATTTCATCCAATCACATTTAAGAAATTACAGTATTTTTGAGATAATCCATTCAGAATTTGAATTTTTTATGAGGAAATATTACATAACTTTAGTGATACATAAATGTCCAAAATACAATCAAAAAATTCTAATTCATTTTACTCAAATCCTAAGCACTTGAATAAGAAAATTATTATACAAACCTTTATCGTGCGATACTTTTTCAAGCAATCCTATTTTCTTCATGTGGTCAGGTGTAGATACAGATAAAGCCATTACATCACCAATTGCTTCATGAAAACCTGAAAAATATAATATCGTAAAATAAGGTACTTTTCCTACTCTCCTTTAACATAAATTTAATTAGTATATTCTATGAGAAAACTAGAATTGAGACAACCTATAAAAAATCTCAAGATCTTGAATGATGAGGTGATTCCATAAATTAATTTTTAAATGTTTTATTTGTTTGGTTGTTTATATAAACTATTTAATTAAAAAAATCAATTTAATAATTCATTTTCCTTTTATTCATCGTATTCTGTAATCATATTATTTTATTTCTTGACAAATATTGTAAATGTCGAAATATACAGATACTTTTAGTTATCTTTAATTTTTGGTAAAATCTGCTTTTAATTATCTTTAATTTTCGCTAAAAATGCTAATTAAAAAAACTTTTACTTTTAGTTATCATTTTTAAAATTGAATTATGCGATAAAGAAGACAAGTTTCTGAAAACATACAACAAGAATGGGGCAAACTTTTCTGGGTCACGAACTACTTGTAATTTTTGTCTTGCAATCACATCACCTCAATATCTTAGTGGTCCATAGGTCGATCGCGGACTCAATATAAGTATATAGATCTCTCTCTACACAACAATCACCACATTTATAAATTTTCATTAAGACTATTCTGCACGAAATACTTCATTTCTTTTCATATAGAAAAGATTATATCGTAAAGTATTCTTCATGCTGTTACGACTAATCGCAAAATCAATTAACATAAATTGCTTAACTCTTAGAGCTGTTTATTATTATTGTAGATAATTGTTAATAATACATTTCAAAAAATTGTATTACAAAATAATTGTAAATTAAGTACATCTTGCATAAAACCTTATCAATTTTAACACATGGAATAATTAAATTTGCTTTTGAAATATCAGTTCAGTTGAACGATGGAAAAGATTAAATATGGAATGGGAAGATTTCAAAAGGATAAAAATCTTTAAAAAAAGAGAGAGAGAGAGAGAGAGATTATTTTTTATTTTTTTTCGCTGAAGAAATTTGGATGATACCAAATGCAAACATTAGGTTACAAACGCATATAAAATTGAACAATTAAAAATGTTAAGTTAATCATATTAATTGTTAAATATTTGTTAGGAAATAAAAATAACGGGAAATTCCATACATCTGAACTCATGAAGTTTTGCAATTCACTCTTAAATATAACTTTTTTAAAGCTTACGCAAGCACTAAAAAAGAATTTAAAATAATTTTATGAAGAGAATTAAAAGTATTCAGAAATGTTTTGAGAATTGCAGTATTACAAATCAAGATAAAACGAATTTCTTCATGTATTATGCTTCTAAAATAAACAATTACTTTTAAATGTGAACAAATGATATGTTTTAATTTACTAAAACAAATTATCAATAATTCTATTATTTTCCATTTGAATTAGAAATCAGAGCTTTCTAGATATTCCTTTTCACGCATTTATTATCGTATTAAAGGTTTATGATTCATAGAACTACATTTGATTTGATTTCTAAGCAGAAACACTGAAATGTTTCATCATTATCCTAATACAAGAAAAAAAATTACATTTTTATTTTCCAGAATTTTTAGTATAACTTCGGCTTCATTAAATATTTGAAGATGCATGAGAAGAATACAATTAAAATCAACCATGTAGAATGTCGAATAGAAAGGTTACATTTGATTGATGCACTTTCTGCACACAAATCGTGATTGAATCAGTACCATGAATTAAAGTGGATCC
Source organism: Latrodectus geometricus (assembly GCA_026290005.1). Lineage (NCBI taxonomy): Eukaryota > Metazoa > Arthropoda > Arachnida > Araneae > Theridiidae > Latrodectus > Latrodectus geometricus. The sequence goes on along the minus strand of JAPDSC010097270.1, from coordinate 41,003 downwards.
TGAACCCTCACTTATAAGGCTATCTGAAAGGACCGAAATGGAGATTGTACCCACAAACAGTTGAAATAAAATTCAAAACAGTTCTTTCATCTATAAGTACCTCATTGAATAGAGAGAAATAACTATTGTAAATTTTACATCGTTTTTCTTCAGTTATCTATATCGTTACTCCACAGAGACAAAAATGATTTTTACAGTGCTACTACTTTTAAAGTCTAATATAACTTTTAATTAATAAATTGTTTTTGTTTAATTTTTGTAGTTGATATCTATTGAAAATACATCACAAAATTTCTCCCTGCAACTCCAAAAGAAAATGATATTTTACTGGACATCTTATAAGATCTAAAGAATTACGTTCCTCGATGAATTTAATAAGTTTTCTTCATGAAAAAGGCTATTTCTATTACCAATAAAAAAAATTCATTTATTTTCTTGGTATTATAAATATTTTCATATATTATATATTCGTATTCGTATATATATATATATATATATATATATATATATATATATATATATATATATAATGAATTTATGAAGCTTCTATGTAAAAATATGGAATAATCCAAATCTTAATGGATAGAATAAGTTAAGTTTACCTGAATTAGCTCCGTTTCGAAATACCACAGGCTGATCTTTATATTGTAAAAAGTACTCTACATGTCCCATTTCATGATGTACTGTGATGAGGTCTTCCATATCAATTCTGGTACACATTTTAATCCTGAAAAGAATTTTAAAATTGCAAAATGTGTTAAATTAAAACATAAAAGCGCTTAATTTAATACTGATTTCATTTTAAAATTACTTTAAAACTATTCAGATTTAAAGTTTCAATGTTAAGATAAATATTTCTTGAATATAGAACATTCACATATTCTAAATATTATTAACACTATATATAAGATAATGCAACGTCATATTATGCATTTTTTATTGCAGTTTTAAATACTTTGTCAGCAGAACAAAGCCAAGTATTCTAATCTTGAAATCTGGAATGTTAATCTAGAAAAAGCATTTATATAAACACCCATTATTTTATAAATCTAAAGTTTATCAGAAAATGACTTTAATTAGTATTTCATGAAAAAAATAAGTTGAAATTCAAATATTATGAATCAGTGAAACGTAAATGGCAATTTCCTTTCAAGTCTTTAAATCAAATTATAAGAAAATTTAGAAAAAAGAGGTAGTTGAAGAAAAAATACTACTAATAAATGAAATATTGCTTGCTAATTTTTAATTTTTTACCTTTTTTTAAAATTTTTTAACTGTTGATATTATTTTATGGTGAAAAATACTTAAACTTTGATTTTGGATGTTTAAATTATAATTGAAGGTAGCAAATATTATTCTTATAAACATACACTTTAACATTTTCAGCATCTTATTTCTTATATACGAATTTGAACATCCTTTATTACAAAAGCTTATTTCTGAGACTCTTATAACTTTACCTCATACTTTATAAATCATTATTGATCAATGATATCTATATTTACTAATTGCTTAAAGCGCTTTGAAAATTATTTTATTCAAAGACTCTGTTAGCTCTTCCAAAAGATAAAAATTTGGTTAACAAAATTAATCAAAGCAATACAAATGATACATATTTTTATATACCAACAAAATCTAAAACATGCAAATGATTCTAGATAAGCTTTTTTAGCCTTAATTTTGAATATTCATGGACAAATAGGATCGAGTAAGAAACTTAAATTGTAAAAATTTTAAAATCAACAAAATTATTTAATAAAACATAAATCTTAAAAAATAATAGAAAGTGTAAAAAAACGTTCAACAAACTATCAACAAAAAGAAGTTACCCAAAAAATTTACATCTCATAAAGCATTTAAGTAAATCATTAAAGAAGATCTGTTTTAAATGAATTTTCTAATAAATTAATAATTAACGCGGAAGTATAAATTCCTTAATTTATAGAATGACAATATTCTCTAGGAAATGTTAAAATACTCATATGTTCATTGATAAATAAATAATTGTCAATATTATTTTCGCAGGGACCCTTTAATAATTTTTATCACATTTTGTTTCTCTTGTTGATAAATTGAAATTAAATGCTGTGCGTTTGATTTTTTAGACCTTGAAGTTATCATCTTGTAATATAATCTGAATTGATAATGACATTTATTGAAAATCCATGGCGCACATAATTTCTCAGCAATAAATCTCACATATGCAGAGGCAAAATATATATTAACGTTTTTACAAAATTTTCCTTTTAAAAACTTTAACATATATTTTAGTTTGTCAATGTCTTCTAAGTTCATAGCTTAGTTGAACTTCAGAATTTATTGGAATCGTATCAAACTATCCATTATTCTCTTTATTGTTTTGTTGGTCGGGTGATTTTGCCTTCATATAAACTGCCAATATAATTGAATTTCCAATGTTAATTTTATTTATTAGACTTTTTTTTTCAATGTTCTCTTCTAAAAATATACCGTAAACTGTAACAAATGAAAACTTCGTCTTCTTTTTCATACAAAATGGTTTTTCTTGCTTGACTTTCATTTCAGTGATATAGTAAATTTTTCCATTCATGAAGCAGCCATTACAAATTTTATGAGTTTCTAACTATTTTATTGAATTAATCATAAGTTTGATACTTTTAGATATTTAACACTTTGAAAACAAATTGTTTTTTTATTGTAACCCTTATTTGTGGTATTTTCCCATAAAATATATAAGTAACAGTTAGTTTAGCTCTTTTAAATATTTATATTTTTTTAACTCCGAAATAATTCAAAAATGTGATTAATGTACTACATACACCATGTATTTACAATAAAAAGAACTTTTAAGTGAATATAACAATTTATATTTAAAATTTAATTATTTACAAATGTGCACGTGTAGAGCTTATATTAGATTCATCATTCAGTCGTAGCTTCAGATTCTTATTTTGCGACACACGCTTTGTAATTTTTCACACACCTTTTATCGCTTGATTAAATTAGTATTTCATTTATTTTACAGTAAGTAAAATAAAAAAAAAATACCAGTTATTTCTCATATTGATTTCATGGAAAATGTATATATTGCACGTGCAATTTATGTTAAAAATATGCCTTTTAAGTATATATTTATTATTGTATTAACTTTAATATATCGTCATAAAAATATTAATTAATTCTCTTATTACTTTTGAATTCAGAAAGCAAAAAATGATGTATTAAAAACACAACTTTCTTCTCTTTAAAAGATACTTTAAACTTTGGAACCCATCAAGTACATAGAGTTATTAATCGATTTAGGAATATTAAACGTCATAAATCTTGATTATTAGTAATCAAGATTTATAACTTTTGGTTACTTTTTCTAAGATTTTTATTTTCATATAAATCTAACAGTTATAAACAATGTTTAGTTTTTATGGAAAATTTATAAATTATCACTAAATACGCACTGCTTTGAAATCAAGTTAATGTGAATTTAATTAATTTTGGTGTTCGCCAAAAAGTGAAATTTTTATGCATATATCTCATTAACGTAACACAACAAATAAAAAAATAATTGAAAAAAAAAACAACTTGTCTTAAGTTTTCAGAATCATATTTTTTAATTAAATAAATCAAAACACTTCTTCAATAATAAAATACATTTCATTAAGAGAACATTTGCGACATCTATGAACCCCTTGGGTAGAATATAATTTAAAGGAATTAAAAATGTGAGTACGTTTATAAATTAAAAAAACATAATTTATGTTAAAACACGTGCTTGGTCTTATCAGATTTATGAAATAATCACATGAGTCTGATTCCGCAGATCTCTTACAAGATTTTACAGACACTCTCTAAATAATTTAATCTATCTGATATAGATAGTGAAATTTTCTGAGTCTCAAATTATATTAATCGGCAAAATCTAGAAAAATAGCATAAAAAAAATATTGTTTAGATTTGAATACTATATTTCTGAGATAAACAAGTTACATACATGTGTAAATTTACAAATAATATGACGATACATGTATACATACATAGGCATAGAAATAACATATCATCCAAATTTTCTCTTTATGTGTCACCATTACAGTATTCCTCTAAAGGTAATGCAAACATTTTACTCCACATTTAACATGCTGTGTTACTATAACTATTCGACAGAAATTCTTCATCAAAAGTATGATACAAATCATCGCATACGGAGATCACTTTATTGTGTTATTGATGCTGAAGCTTAGATTCACATTCTTCTTATTCTACTGCTTACATACACTTTAGAAGCATTGATAAATTCATAATCATCAGATTTATTATCTCATTTACGACAGAATAAGATAAAATAAGAACAGGAATAATATTTCAATCTCCAAATGTTTGACTATGAAGATATTTAGGAAAGTTTTAAGCATTTAATTGTGAAGTTGTCATACAAGAACGTAGTTTAATTACAGAACAATATAAATTTTTCAGAATGAGAAGAAAATGTACTTTATCAAAAAGTCTAGAGATTTATTTTAGAAATTATCATCTCAAGTAAAATGAATAATTCTGCTTACCTAAAATCGTCATGGTCAAAAAAGTCCCAGGCTGAAGCATGGCAAACCATTTCTCTGTCTTTTGGCTTTTCTATGATCGAAAGGTTCCAGAATTTAGGAGTCATTTTTATAAGATCCAAAGATGTAAAGAATTCTTCTGATATTTTGAACATTTCTAAAGCTGACATTTTCTATAGAAAAGAATAATAATAAATATCATCTAGATTAGACAAAAGTAACTATTTTTAATTTATATGAATCATTATATTTAATTATTCATAATTTGAAGTAATCATTCCGAAATATGCTTAAGAACTTATTAATATATTTTATCACTTTTGGTGTCTCCTCGTTTCTAACCAATGTGTCTAAAACTTAAAAGGCAGTAAACTTAAAGCTAAATATTATATCATAAAGTAATATCATTAAAGTCAAAAATACAAAATACTAACAGTGAAATTTCCACTAACGATGGATTTTTATAATCACTAAACAATAATCAATAGCTAATGTCAGCAACGGTTGTCTTATCAATTAGATGCAAGTGTGAGTTTTGCAAAATGAAATATAGGCTGAAATCTATAATGAAATAGTTTTTAACATTCTTTTATCAGAACCACAAATATATCTAAAAGGGAAATATAATGTTTGATATTTTCCACCAAATGATCTTTCCTCTCGGATAAAGGGGATATTTTTGAGTTTGTATATAATATAAAATCTCATAATCAGATCTTAAAAGTACATTAAAATGTACGAACCTAATGTGAAAAGATTTTTGGTTCTTTACCTTCCTGCAAAAAGTTGAACTGATTCAACAGAAAATTTTTTGCCAAGTTTGTTACTAAAGCGAGTCAATTTATGACTGAATACAGATTGAACTCTGGTTCAATAATAAATATTAACACTAAATTTGAATGAAATAGAAGCGGGAAGAATATTTGAGTGTTAGGTTAGATTACATGTCAACATTCATGTAACCTTTCAATTGAAAAATTAAGTTGAATGTTAGAAATTTTTATTTTATGAACTTTCACGGTTTAAAAATTTGTATTTAGCTTTTTATCAATTTATAAATTATTTTAAATATCAATTAAATGTCTTATATGACATATTTGCCTGATCATGTTAATATTTAAAAACATACATCATCACCATTTTTATAAATTCCATTGATACATTTATATGTAAAAATATAATAAAGCAAATGTCAATGTTATAGGTATACTTTATGTAAGTGGCATTTATAATTATTATTTAGTATTTATATAAATTAAGTTTAAATTTGCACAAATTTATAAAAAAATTTTATCTTCCTTTATAAATAATGGAATTTCTTTTATTTTAATTTCGATAAAAATGGTAAAATTAATTTTTTTACTAGGACCGTTATACTACATTTGGTAGTAAATGGCTGTGAAAAAAGAAATGAAGAAAATATAACATATAATGTGATGGCAAATTATAATATGTAAAAGCTTTCTCATGACCGAAAATGGACACACTGATGTTGTTTCAAGTACCAGATGCAATTATGAAGTCTGTGCATATTAAGTTTGGCATGAATAATGTTTCTCCATCGTTGCCTTTTTGGAAATTTATAGTTGCGTTAAGAATATCAAATGTAAATTTTAACACATGAACAAATGTAAATCCTTGATGGCTTAGTTGACTATCGCATCGTTCTCTTTTTCGGAATGTAATGTGTTCGAATCGCAGCTTAACTGAAACGTCTTTAATGAATATAACGAAGATCCTACATATTCACTGAAGATGACTAGGACACATTAAATAAGTCAGGGTTCAAGAAGTAAAATAATACTTCTTGGTACATAAAGAAGTATACCAGAGCACAAACCGTCAAAACAGAGTAATGATTGTATGCATCTATGAAACAAATGCTGATTGAGACGAAACTGTTGCTTGGCAATCTCTCTTTTTAAATGAAAGAAATGGTCACCTGATCTAAAAAAATGCGGGATTAATGCGGAACATTATGAGCTACTAGTCATATGGTAATCATAATGATTAACTAAGACGTAGTTACAGAATACTCAACCTATGTTATAATATTAAAAGAAAAGGCTCATATGAGCGAATCCTACCATCATATAAATAGTTTTGGCAGTAGATGAAAAAATTTCATCATCAACCAAGAGTTTTTTAGATGATGTAAAGATCTATGTGAACCGTGGGGAACAGGCTGTATTATGTTGTATAACGGACAATGATAGTTTGGGTTTGGCTCATAATCATATGATCTTATCTCAAATTTGTGCATTTTGGCCTTCCAGAATCTTTATTTCTTAGCTAAGTTCTTTTCAGCAACCACTGTTGAAAACATCTACGCATCACCGTATTCGTATGGTACACGAAGTGTACTGTTGATGTGTACACAATGTGTTGTTTCTACACCGAGATTCACACATTCCGTTAATATTAAAACAATTTATATCGTCCAGCTGACGAAAGGTTTCCTCATAACACAACAAATAATTTTATATAATTATTTTTTTCTTTGTCTCAAAATAGAGTCTCTTTATCGTATCTCAAAGGTATTGAGAAAAGAAATACACCTTTCACAGCTCAGCTGTTAATAATTGAATAATATAATAGTTGCTCAGTTGATTTGCACGTTATGACCGAAATAACATTTATTCTTTGAAAATTAAGCATTTTCTTACTATGCAACAAGAAACTTTCTGGGAAAATTTCGTGATGATCAAATATTTGTATCTTTTTTTTGCAAAAAATATGTCATATGTTTTAAAAATACGGGAAATCTTTTACGATTTTTTTTTCAATTGAATAAAAAACACTCATATGTACAATATTCACGGTGTACACAAATGGTCACATTAAAGATTATGTTACTCACTTTCACCTACTTTTGTTCCATTTACCTTAAATACTTTGCTCATTTATTTTAATTTAATACATGAAAATTTATTTTTCTTAATTTCTTGGCAATATTTAAAGCTGGTGTGAACCATGTGTTCTTAAGATAATCGGAATTACATTAAATTTTTATTATATTTCTATCACTCCAGCATTTTGTGATTTCATTAAGCAGTAAATAATCTGCTAATTTGCTTATTACAGCATTTCTCTTAATCACACCCTCACCATAAATTTTCAGCTTAGTTTATAACATTAATCAATAACTCATTTAAAAAACAAACCTTTTCATTCATTGTATCTGTGACATCAACTGCTTTCTTATCTGGATAAGGAGCGACAATACTGTAAGTGTTTCCCCAAGTTTGAGCCCACATATTACCTGATAAAAAATAACATTTGTGACAAATTTATCATATCAGAATATACACATGCATATAAAAATATGAAATTGTAAACCAGGAGAAAAATCTTATTTCTAAAGAACATTTAAAATGTGAAAAGAGTAATAAGGTAATATAAAATAGGCAGATTTCAATAAGTAAGAAACATATTCAAATTTAAAAATTTTCAGAATAAATTAAAAGCCTAAAAGAATTAAATGGCTTGAGAAAATATTACACATACACAAAAGAAATCGAATAATTTTCAGTACTCTTTAAGTGTTATTTGCTTATGATATTGAATCTAATTGATGATATGTGTCTAATTTGCTTATGATATTAAAAAAATACATTTTGGTACTGAATTGAGTGAAATATATGAAATATTTGTGTGTGAATAGTGAAATATTTTATTAATCATTTCGTTCAATAAAATAAACGTTTCGGATTTTATTTGTTGGAAACATTATTTAAATATGAATAAATAAGTAATTTTTATTTTATCAATGAGAAAAAATATAGACATTACTTTAATTATCATTTAACTATCGATAAAAGTAGGATAATATAGTAATCCTTTTCAATATATTAATTATATTATTAATTAATTAATTAATTATACACTTTTAATCAAAAAATGCAAATTTTACTGAAAATTTAGTAAAATTCTACAATTTTATTTAATATTTTTACCTTTCTAACATCATTCGCCTTTCAAAAATTCATTTTCTTATAAATACAAAGCAAAAGCTTTTGATAAACTTGAAACAGAAAGAAAGTTATACATATTTACTTCAAATGACAGATCAGATTTATTGTTATTAAAATTTCATTGGAGAATTTTCGCATAGTTAAAGTAAAAAACCATATTTTAAGTTTGTAACAAAGATTTAAGCGGAAACGTGAGTTTGTGCACTTAAAGTTTAAAAGTAAAACATTATAGGGAAAGTTTAAATAAAAAATAGCTGATATTCCTTATTAAATATCTTATGATATTTAATTGGAAGTTAGATGATATTTATGTAGGAAGCAAATACTTTTCTGTGATAAATTCACTTATGCAATCACAGTTTCAAAATTTTACTATGGAAAAAATTTCCCTTAAAAAATTTTATGCAGTTTATACCTTTCTAAAATGTCTTATTAATTTTCACTTTATTTTTAAAATATTGACATGTATGAAGAAATTACTTTCGAAAGACACATAAATTATACGATTCAATTCTAAATGACATAAATAAATCAGAACTCTCGGAAGAATAAAATAATCACAAAAGTAATATTGACAAAATATATAGTTTAATAAAATTACAGTTGAATAGTAATTAATAATATTAAAAATGGCTTAAAATACTTAATTTTAATTTTACATTATTTTTGTTAAAAAATTTCTGTAAAATTTAAAATATTTTTACCTAACAAATGAGCTGGAATTGGTCCATCTGGCTTAATATGACTTTCTGAATATACATCAATTAGTTTCCTCCTAACATAAGCATGGAGTTGCTCATAGAAAGGCTTAATAGTCAACCATAATTGATTCAATTCTTCTGTAATATTATCTGTTTCAAACTCTTCACGCCAGAGTTCTCCAGCGTTGGAGAAACCTAGATTTGATAAAAAAAAAAATAAATAAAATAAATGTATATATATAATATTAATTTAATAATCATAAAAAATTTCATTTTTTTAATATTTTATTCATAAATGAAATCTTTTTTTCAAAAACTACTGATAATATGTTAAAATATTACAATTTAATATTAATCCCCTTAAAACCTTAAAGTAATTTTAAATCCTTAAAACACTGGGGAAATATTTAAATAGCTAGTTAGTAAATAGAAGATTTGTGCTCAAAATATAAAATAATTTAGAAGTTAATTTTTTATTAATGAACAATGGAAATGGAGAGCGGAATTGGCGACATTGAATACTTCTGCCTGCAACACCATAATGACCAGATTTGCGTTTGGAGGCATCGTGATGAAGTAATGCTGAACTTATGCGTTATTCATAACCATACTGGGCATTTAGTCGGTATCAGAGCTTAGCTTGTGTTCGATTTCCCTTCCTTATCTTTTTAATACTTTTTGAAAGTTAATTAAATAGACTGCTCTACGTTTCTAAGGTGTTGGAGCCCATGTTTCACCCCTACTTTCAGCTCTTGTCATTAGCTATTTTCCAATAGGATAATGCGCGACTACACAAGGCGCGTAACGTTCAAGAATTCTTCACCCATCAGATTAAACTGCTTCTAATTCTCCCGATCTATCGACGAGGGAAAACGCATGGTCCATGCTTGTACGATTAATTGGTCCCCATAATACCGCAGATCAACTTTGGCAATATGTAAGGAGTATGAGTTGTTTTACCTCAAGTATACATTCACAATTTCTTTGATTCTATGCCGAAGTGTGTGGCAGTGTTCATAGATAACAATAACGGCTATAATAACCAATGGTTTTTGTCATCATCCACACTTCATAAAATGCTATACATTTCAATCATTCGATCTTTGTATAACGCGCTATTAGCCAAATAAATTTTGCTGTCATATTTCTGGTCTTAATTGGTGTTGAATTTTGAATGTCCAGCAGTTTATTTAGTTTTACATCTTAACCTTTATCTGCTAACTTTTTGGGTTGCTTACAAATTCACTTCATTTTTACGATCTAAATTGTTAAATAACATTTTCAAGCTTAATGTGGATTAATATTCTTCAAGCTTGCCATTGTTTATGACTGAACTAAGTATCTGTTATATTGTATAAGAATTTACTGTTTAAATCATATATTTATATGATGAAAATTAATTATTTGAAATTCCTTTTTAACTAAATATTAATTCACTCTTACCATTAAGACAGGCTGCTTCGTTTGATAATTCAACATATCTGAGGAAGCTTTTCTTCACTTTCTTCCCAGTCTCATCCCTCCATGAAGACCAAACATGTTTCAACTCGTAATAATTTCTTGATTCCTTTAGTATTTCAGTTAACTCTAGAATATTAATAACCAAAATTAAAAATTATCATTATGTTGTATCATATGATCATTATGTTGTATCTTATGATTTAAAAGGCTTGTGAAGTGGTTAAATACAAAAACTTAAAAACTGCGATATGTTTCTTAATTTCTAGAGATTATAATGAATTGAGTTTAGTTTAAATTAATCAAATTGATGAATTTTGTTTAATTTCCTAAAATTTAGATTTTTAAAATAGTTTTAATTTTCTAAAAAAGAATCAAAAAACGCATATTTTAAATTAGTTTTGAGTTATTTTTCCAAATTAATTTTCTTAAGAAAATACTTTTAAATATATAAACAAATTAAAGACTCACTTTCTAATTAATAAACCTTAATGATATTAAAATTCCTAGAAGAATTCCCTTGAAATTTGTATTTTATACAATTTAGATTATTTAAGTTTAGCACAGATATACACAGATCAAAATGTTAAAAATCCTGCATTCTAAAGCTTAATAAATTGTGAAATTTTTCGTAGGGCACTTTATAAAAAAATGAATACTTTCCTTTCACTTAGAAATAATTAATTAATTACCAATAAATATTGACATCAAAAGAAAATCTAATTTTTCTTTAAGAACTTTTTTCTAAGATTATAACTTTTTCAAAGTTTCGCGGCTATTTTCATATAATTTCGAAACATTTGCGTAATATTTTGATGTCTCGAAAAATATGTAAATTGAATCTTAATAAAAATTATAAAATTACATAAAATATTTACTTTATTAATATAACAATCTATAATTGCAATGTTTGAAACAAATTTTTATTTCGAGGAAAAGTGTTTATCTACTCATTAAGCAATAAATTTGTAAGAAATTCTAGAGAGAATGAAGCCCTTTACATGTGAATAATATTTTTGTGTGAAGGATCTCTCTTAGCTCTTTTATAATACAATATATTTCTAATCATTACAATTAAATGTGGTGATTAAAAATTGTCAAAAGTATGTGAAATTGATAAACATTAATTATAAAATTTCTTTTTTTCTCCCTATTTCTTTCAAAATTATATATTTTTTTAAAATCTCTAATGATAAATTAATTTTTGTATTGCTAAATAGAAACGGTTCATATCTATCTTCAGAAACAAAGGAATAGAGGTACAAAGAAGTTTGATTGAATGCACATTAAAGCATTTTAACACATTTTACATGGGGGGAAATATACATTATTTGCATGAAGTTATCGGATTTATAATAATATTATCAAATTATTGTGTTTAAAGGAATAACTATATTTTTATGTATTTTGTATTACTTTTTATTTCAAATCTACATTTTATAAGTTCATTTTACTTTATAAAAGAGACAATTGAAAATTTTGCATTTGTATAACTCCATACCTTTTTTATTTAAATAAATAGATCAATAAATATGTTTAACCTCTATATAATAAATAAATAGATACGAATTTACGCAATTGTTATCTATTTAAATAAATAAAAAAGCTACTTCAGTCAAAAAAAGTTTATCATCATGGGTAATCTAACAATAAGATTATATTAAAGTAGTATTTCTGAAGATTTATCTCTAGCAGTGAATACAATGTTTCTCACAATATTGATAATTATTAACCTATTTACCTGGTTCTATAGATAAGGTGCATGGTTCCAACAACGGTGCCATAAAACTGCAGACTTTCGCCTTTGCGTACACATCTTGCATATCAGCTATGATATCATTCAACTAAAATAAAAGAAAAACTATTGCATAAGGAATTATTTCCAAGGTCAGCCATTCACTAAAAAACGCATAGTAATGTTATTCTCAATGATAGTAACCAAGGGAAAAATAATATTGTTCCCTTATTAAAGAAAAAATGTTGATATGTAATATGATCGAGATATTTAAGATAAGTAAAATTTAACTCTATTGTTGTTTATCTTAGTAAAACGACACTTGAGTTTTGTTTCAATAAAGTGCTGTAGTAAAAACGAAATTCTATTTTGATTTATGTTAATTATGATATTGTAGAAATTAGTTAAACAGAAGTTTCGGTGGCAAAAACTGAGAACATCAAATGAATTCTACTATTTTAATTTGAACAAGCTTGATCATATCAAAAATAAGTCATTTAAATTGAATGAACTTAATTAATAAAGTAACTTCTGGTGAGTTTACATATTAGCTATGATTCATTATACATTAAAAAAAATTGACGTAATCGAATATTTATTAATCAATGGAAACATAATACAACTTGTGATTTTCAAGTATAAATATTTTCCATGAATAACTTAAAGTTTCATGGGCTTGATTTATTTGCATAGCTTAAAGTTTCATTAAAATAAAAGGTATCATCATAAATTTATCATATATTTCAAATATATAACAAAATGTTTTAAAATACTTAGTGTCATTGAATATATAATGCGCTTTCTCTCATATTCTCATTCATTTTCACTTATGTTTGAAATTAATATACTAATTTTAATGATTTTTAAGTGTGATATCAATTATAATTTATACCAATCTAACTCTTTATAGTTTACAGAAAAGACATATTTGTGACTGGTGTAATCAAATCAGTACATATTTCTTGTTTTAGATTGTTTATATAAAATTTGTTAAACTTTCAAAATTAAATGTAAAATATTTTTAACAATTTAAGAATTTTAAAATCCCTTACTTATTAAATACTTGTTGTTTTACAAGTTTAAATATAATCTTCACCAAAATAATTAGTATCAATTACAAATTCCTGATAACTTCAAGTTTTTTCTAATTATTCTAATGAAAAAAATTATCAACTTCATTAATTTTGCTTTTTTTATTTTCATTATGTAATTTAAATTAATAACAACACAACAATTTTAAATGCTGTTATAAAAAAAACCATTAGCCTAAAAATTAAGACGATGAATTTATTAAAATTTAGAAATTGCATCAATATCCTATTTCAATGCCATTGATATTGTTGAGAATTCTTAATACTAGGTTTCAGCTCTTTCTTTTATAAAGAAATTATGATTCATTATTTTATAAAATGAATCATGTGATTAATATAATAAATTTTCTGAACAATTTTCTAATGAAACGAAAATTTACTTTCTTCAATACAGCAATATCTTAGAATTTTAGCCTGAAGTTCTAGAAAACTTCATTCTATATAATTATCACATAATTTAGTTTTCTCTTTATTTTTCTCTTAGAGAATGATGCAAGAAATTAAAAACAAATTTATCTATAAATTAGAATTCTATATTATTGTAACCCATTTAATATATCTTTGAAAATATATTCTCTATACCCATAACATCCCTTAATTACAATAGCTTATCTCTTTTCTGGATAACCAATGTTTTTGTATCTATGGATAGCACTTTATAAACTCAATACCAAAATACTTTATATATAAATTTCGCATTTCTAGTTCCTCACTTATTCTGCTTTTTTAATGCGAAAGAAACAATTATTTTTAAGAAGTACTTTAATAAAATATTACAGTACATGATAATATTTTAATCTTAATTTTTAAATTTTTAAATTTTTATACGAATAATAAAAGTTTTGGGAGAATTAAAAATTAACAACTTCAAAGCTGTCAAATGAATTTGCAGACAAAAGAGAAAACAGTGCAAAAGTTAATTTCTCATCTTACTATGCATAAATATCTATCATATAATTTAATCTTCATATTTTTGCATTATTAAAGAGCTTTATACCTTTGTATCCAATAAAGAAACAGCGTTTTTTATTCTCATAATACGATTAAAAAATTAAAACTTTACATATTTTAAAATATGCATTATATTTAAAAAATAATTATTTTTTTATATATATTGTTAAATGCTACTATTTTTTTTCCTCACCTCAATAAATTGCTTCTCAGGTAAAGCAGCAGATCCCAATATTGATAGACTTTTAAACCACCTAAAGATGGTATCATTCTTTCCTTTGAAGTTCTTCCAGGCAAATGAAGTTGCATTTTTCCAAGTTGCTTTCGTAAATTTAGCCATTTCTTGAGTCGCTTTTAACTAAAAATTTCAAAGTAACCAAAAACATTTCTATTGTTAAATTCAAATTAAAGAACACCCAAAGAAAACTTTAGAATAGCTTGTTTACAGGAATCATCACAATTTTAATCTCCCTCTTAAGTTAATGAGTTTAATGAAGCTAAAAATGCTTCTTTAAACTCATTAACTTTTATATTATTATGAATAATTTATAATAGTTAATCACATGAGAGTTATTTTATAACATTTAATTATCGATAATAACAATTCTTATAAATGGTACTATTCCATTATACCCCCACAACTGACCATCGAAGCGATTGCTAAGCAGTTTCTATCAGAAATAAACTTTAAGACACTGTTGATGATATAGAAATGATATAGAATGATATTTTTAGAAAACAAGATGATGTTTCTGGAAAACATCATTCTATATCATTTTAAGGCGTTTAAATAAGTTTTACCAATTTCTTAGTAGTATTTGTAATATTTTTAGTGTTCTCTAAAAATGTTAATATTTTAAACAATACGCAATGCAAATATTTATGATAGTAATTAAGAATTTTTTTTTCCGTAACGATGATTATTGAACGCTGGTATATTGGAATATTGTACTCTATAAAAGTTTCCTAATAAAGTCAATCAGGAAAAACTGTATTCTTTATTTTAGAAATATTTATTGCGAAATTATTAAATTATGAAATTTAATTAGAAATTTATTGGTATTACAAGTATTCATATCAAATATATAGAACGTTATGAGTCTTATTAGAAACTTATTGATAAAACTGACAGATTGGGTTGCTTTCTCAGATAAATACAATATGTAATTTGAAAAATAATTTCATTATTGAATAAATATTGTTATATTCAATAAAAAGAAATATTTTAAAAAACTTTAACTTTATATTTTACAGTTATTAAAGAGTTTAAAATTAAATCCGTGAAATTTTGAACTTCGTCGATGAAATTTCGTAGTTATATTTTCTTAAATATGCTGTAGTGGTATCTTTTTCACATTTTTCCTTACACAATTCTTTAAGGTAGCATTAAGAAAAGTTTACAACATACAAATGTCTCAAATTTGAATATATCGATATATTTACAATTGACAATCAGAATGTACGTGTTCCTAAGCTATCGCAGCTATATGTTTGAAGACCTCTGTGTTTACAAGCAGATGGCAACAGACAGTATGATGTTTTGCTGGAAGGCTTGTGACTAGTGTTTATTACGGAATTCTGTACCTCTTGGTGGAGAGGCCATCGTCAATGAAATTGAGGAGTCTAAATTCGGAAAACGCAAACGAACAGTGGCAAACAGAAGGAAGGCCAGTGAGTGGCTTCGAAAACAGTGCAAGCAAATGTTTTATGGTCGTTATTCTTGATTGGTCGAAAGAGACACAGTTAGGTGTACTAAAAAAGTACGTTTTGTAAGGCAGAATTGTAGTGTCTAACTGCTAGAAAGCATACGAAGGTCTTAATGGCTAAGAATTTAAGCACTTCATGGTGAATCACAACGTAACTTAATGCGACCCTGTGTGAGATCAGTGTCCATATAAACTATATTGAGGGAACTTGGTCAGCCTTAAAGAACGTAAGGAAATGTACTAAAAAAGTAAAGAAATAGGTAGTTATATTTGGCAAAGTACAAAAAGCAATGTATTCACAATGGCAAAACATCATCGAAGAAATTAAAAATATTTATTGCCATAAGAAAATGTGCTTATCCCGGTTTAGTAGCCGTCGATATAGATAAATAATAAAAATTTAAAATTAAAGATAATAATAAAAATGGTATAGAATTTGGAAAATTTATTTGTATCACATTTTTTTCTAAATTTGTTATTTTCAATTATGATTTGTTTAGTTTTAAATAATTGAAATTTATAAATGCTTGCCTTTTATGTTATGTTTATTCAATTATGATTTATATGCTTTTTTCCTAGTACATTTATGTATTTATCAGTTTCTTGTATGAATGTATGAATTAGAAACAACTTACAAATTCTTCCTTGTTGGGTTCTGTGAGATTGCTTTGATGTTTCCAAGTTGCCACAGTTAATTTGTTCATCATTCTTTCAGCCATTCGATCGTTCTCTTTGAGAAATTGCAAAGCTGCCTCTTCATCGGTGTTGTCGCCACTGACGTACTTCCCTTGTTTGTTGTTGCAACTTGAATGAGCTTCTCCATGAAGACTATGAGTTTTCGTACTCACCGTGTACAGTAAGAAATTTATAACAAAGACAGCTACTTTCATTTTTCCTATTTGTTCTTTCCAAGACACAGCAGAGAAAAACAGCTATAGTTCTTGATATCTATGAAGACAAAAATAGACAACATTTGCTTTAAAATGCGATGCTGAGATTCATCAATTAAGAATAAATACACATTATCTACTTTAATTTACTAAATAAATTTTTCCTTTTAAAAGATACTATCACAAAAATTTTTTTTTAATAATTCGCAATTTTGATTGTGTAAGCGAAAATTTAATCTACTGTTTTTGTTAGTAAAAAAGGAAATTAACTTTCTCAAAATAAATGTAATAGCAAATAATAGGAATTACGTGCTAAGATACACACAAAATCATTTATCATTCATTATTTTTAAAAATGAGAATTTTGTAAAATGTAAATTATAAATTAAATATTTGTTTATTTGATTTCTGATTTTATGCTGACGCATACTCGAAATCCCTCAACTCATCTATTTTACATACTTCATGTTTTTTTTTTTATTATTTCATGCTTTTGAAACAGTGAAATAGACATCTGAGTTGCTTACCCTTTTTGTTTAAATCACATTAAAGGATAATTATTCAATCAAAATTAATTTATGATCAGTATAATAATATTAAAAATAATTTAATTAAAAATTAATTATATTTTCTGTGTTATTAAAAATTTATATTAATTGCTTATGTGTAATAAAATTAATCATATAATTGTGAATTAAAAATAATTTAATATTTTCACAAGTAAAGTTATCCTTTCATCAGCTATAAGCAAAGAAGAGTTTTGTCATCCACCAAGAAATGAAATAGTTATGAAAATTAATTGCTAATTTAGAGGAGCTTCAAGATAATAAAAATCACTTACTTTTTCAGCCCTTATTCCTCAAAGAAAGGTTGTTCCATACACAAATGGTATATCTACAGAAGAAAAATTTTAAATTAACTTTAACTTATCGCTGATACCGCTAACGCGCGAATCGCAGATTGTTTTGTGGAAGAAAGCAAGTGATATGCTCCATGCGGAAGGTCGCGAAAGTACACCAAAGAAAAAGAAAAAAAAAAGCTATAGTGTTGTAATAAATAAAAGTACAAAACACAGCAGTAAAAAATGCAAATTAAGATTCTCAATAAGGTCAAAGGCTCTTTTTTCTTTTGGACCAGTCGCTACTATGTTCATCATAAAGTATAGAGAACCGGTCCATTGTGGCCTAGCACAAGTTTAAAACATATTTAGCTTTCGGCCAACTGTGAACTTTGAAAAACATGTTAAGATAAATTGATGTCTATGTAAATCTCTTCATGTCTCCATTTAAATTACAGTGAAAAACTTGATTTAATTTAATTATATTTTTCTTAACTAAATATGCTTAGATATTCTTTAGGTAAACTATGCAAAATCTTGTTAATCTGTAAAATTTTAAGAATGAAATTTATTAATGTTAAAATATTTATCTATTTTTGTTAAAGATATACTTTATTTAACAAAATAACATTTATTTTAATAAGAGCTTTAGAAACATAACTCTTTTCTCAGTGATAAAAAACTCGTTCAAGATATACTTAAATTTATTTACTTAATACCGTTACCATCAGCTGGATAATATTTTGATTTCTTATTCAATCGATCATAATTCAACAAATTCGAAAACAAAAAATCATTTTAAATATTTCAAATTATATCTAAATTTTAAACTTCTTTTTTGGAAAAGAGATTTTAAACCAAACTTTTAAGATTAATCTATTACATATTCATAATATTGATTTGTTGTAGTGCATAATATTGGCTATAAAGATTCAAATATCATCTTAGAAACGTCATATTTTAAATATAACAATGAATTAATTTAGACTAATTTGTATTCTTACATGAAACTATTTGACTGAAAAATATTCATCCTGAAATATCAAAAAAATATTTTAACTTTGCAGTTATTTTTACAGCCACTATTTATTTCAGAGAGTCATTCAAAATGATTGTTTAAAAAAAATTACATTGAGTAATTTTTTACAAGAATTATTGCATTATTATTATTCTTAAAAAACTATTTTGTTAAATAGATCTCTCATTCAGATAATGTTATTTTCAATTTTATCACTATAAAAACCTTTGCTAATGCCATCATTCAGCTTTTGTTTCAAACTCAAAAATTAAATAAGTTCATATAAATTGTTTTCAAAAAACTAAGAAATTAAAAAATTTTAATATAAATCTTTGTAATAGACTTATACTTGATGGAAGCCTCCGCTTGTGGGCTTTAAACTTATATTTCAAATTCTGTTATAAATGCTAATTTTTAAAAATATTATTAATGCATTATTTTATGTCACCTTAGCACTACACCAGTGATGATTTGATCTTCATCAAGCTTTGCAATATTTATCCTACACATTTTGCTACAATCTTGATAAAAGACTGTACTTTAATTCAAAATTGTACACCCAATGGAAATAAAAAATAACCCAATTATTGCGTTTGAAATAATATGTAGATTTCATGATTGGGATGGCTTTTAAAAACATATAGAATTGTGATCATTGTCTGATTAAACTTATTATGATGCTCAAATCTAAATTTTAGATGCTTAAGGAATTAAACATACATCTATCTATCTATCTGAGCTTATTTTTAAGATCATAACTCATGACACTAGAGTAGCCAATTTTATACCTAACCTAATCAAGGACCATCAAGATAAGAAGGCGTTTGCATGCTAAAAGCCCCGAGTATTTTCTCGCCCTTTATGTTATCCCGCAAAGAATTTTAACAAAGCTTAACTATTCAGTAAATTTTGTCACTTTAAAATGGTTCAAACTTACGGAGTAGTTTGTTATTCTTAATGATTTTGGAAGCAAGTAAATAAGCAGCTGCTAACTTTTTTTACTATAATTTAAATTAGACCAATCTAAAACAAACTGCTTATAAAGGACTGTAAAATATTAAAATGCTCGCAAAAAAAAATTAACATGAGGTTTTGTCAAAGTTAATACTTTTTTCTTTGCTTTAAATTTTTTGTTTATAGCAATAGTAATTTGATTTGAGATTTTTATTTTTTGTAAGCTATTTCAATCTGCAAATTTATTCAACGTATTCCTTTTTATCTTTATTTAAAACAGCTTTGTATATGTGTGTAAGTGCATATTAGCTAAACTATTGATGGAGAATTTATTCTCCATTAATAGTTAATATTTCAAATTAATTATCATTTTGCAAACACAGTAATCTGACCTTCTAAATAAATTTGTTTCTTTTTGCAGAATATTTAAAGGCTTTTTTTTTTCGTCTGATATTTAGTAAACATTTAAAAGATTCTCTTAAGATATTTTTCAAAATTAAATTCTATTCACACGTAGAATCACTTTCGAATGGAAAATGACATAATTTTAAAACCAAATGCACAAAAAAATTAATCATTTTTAAAGCTCATCAAATATCACTAGAAAAATAGTATTTTGTTTCGTTAATCTGCGCTTTAGGTCCTCTACTCTGCCAACTTGGCGATAAATGCACAAAGCGTGGTAAACCGGACGTTTTTATACCCAATGAGCTCTTTATGGCAACCTCCGTAGGAAATAATTTGCGTTTTTTCGCGCATGCTCATTAATTGGTTTTTTTCTTTTAGCATTTTCATTGGTCGTTAATTAGTTTCAGTTTGAAAAATAGGTCATTTTCATTGGTTGCTGATTAGTTAAAAATCGTATTCCATTATCGCCATGGCAACAGCGTTTTTGAAAACCCGCCAAGTACGGGACCCACAGCACACTTTCGCCAAGTTGGCAGAGTAGGGGACCTAAAGCGCATTTTCACCTTTTGTTTACTATATAAATGCACAAAAATGATTTAATAGTTCACTGTGCAACTATTACATATCCATTTAAGATCAGTATAAAAATATACAGATTTAAAGCTATTTATATAATAAAAATAACGTACTTACACAAGTTTTCTTTAAATTTCGTATAGCTGAGGCATACTTTCTTGCTCAGGCCAAGAAAATGATGTTCGTAACTCTTGAAAACGTAGTCACAGAAACATTCGTCAGCAGGTTCGTTTCACCTTTTATTCTCTCAAATTCTTATTTCCCTTCTTATAGTAGAATTTAGACAGAGTGTTTCAGGAATAGGCGTACTTGTCTTTTTATAGAAGAAATGCTTTCAAAGGAATATTCGACTGCTATCTCTATCCCACGTTTATCTGTAACCAAAAAGAAATATCACACTTATCTTTTGTTGAATAAACACTGCATAGTAGTAAACTTATCTAGAAAATGATTTTGAAAATAACGAGTTTCAAAGTTTATTTATAAATAAGCATTTTTCCGTTTCTATAAAACATTCTTATCTTTCTATTGAGTAAGGAAAATCATATTTTTGTCTTATCGCGTAACACAATTACGAAAATGTTGTAATTCCATTTTATTTCTTTCTAAAAAGTCACTCTGGCCTATTTAAAACTCAATTATAAGTGTTAGAATTAATATTTAGGAATCTATTTTCATCTCTTAAATAAAAATTACACTGGCTTCCAAACGTTAAGGAGCAACATGTTTTTCAAAGCTCACCATAAAAAAATTAATAGTAAAATTTATAGTTTACATAAATGACAGATACGAAATTATTTAAATTCAATGCAAAAACACCAGCTACTACTTTTTTTTATAGAAAAGAATAAGTATGTATGTGTGAGAGAAAAAGTAAGCAAACATCAGGCTTTCATAATTACGTATGTAATTTCTTATTATTTTTCCAGCTCTTTTGTTAACAGATTTATTAATAACAGTCAGCAATAACCGCAATATGAGAAGCCGTTTGCCCAATTTGTTAAAGTGGTGGGCGGTCGGATAAATGGAAATAAGTATGTCACAGGTTGATGCTACTAGGCATCTTAATGTGTCTCGCAGGTGGGTCCACCGCTTCTAAAATCAGTATCAAACCGAAACTTCTGTGTCCAGAAGATATGTTCCAGGACTACTACAAGCTACAACACCTGCAGTAAACCACTTTATATTTCTTTTGACCCGGGTGTGAAACTTTTCTGTGCCGCAACTATTTGCAGACCATTCTGTAGAATCAGGGAGAAGAATATATATACTATGAGTTGTGTTAGTACGATAAAAAGGCGTCTTCACCACTCAGGTTTCTATGCTTATATTGATCCCTGGGATCAGATTTATTGTACGTCACCCTTGGCACAATTTTTCCTTATTTGACGATAAATGACATTTTTTGGAAATCCGTTTTTTCGCAAAGGCAATATTTTTTAATATTCAGTTTTTTTAGACCTTGCTTGTGCAAAATGGAGAAATTTTGGAAAAGTCGTCAAGGGTGACCGTACAGTAAGTTTTTGCCTGATCCTTGTATATAAGCATACAAGTCAAAATTTGTACACCTAATTATTATATATTTGTCAGTATCTCATAGATTCTTAAGGCTATTAAAAATATTTTTCTAATAAATTCAACAGTAACTCACATATACTGGAACACATTCATGATACTAATTAAAACACTTTCAAATTCGAGAAATCTATTTTTTTCCGCTGCTTGATATTGCTTTTCGGTAAAGATTTTTCTACAAAAAACGTTAATATCTTTTTATTTCCGTCACTGATTTCTTTTCGATTCCTTGCTGTGCAGTCTGAAATTTCCTTTGTGGTAATATAATTATTCTCAATATCCAATCGAGTAAACATTATAATAAATAAAATGTTGAATAAATATAAAGTAAATAAATATATTTCATTATAATCGCATGGAAAACAATATCCCTAGACAATGAAAAAAGTTTAAAAAATATTTAAATTGTAAAAAAAATTCCGCAGCTACTAACTCCCTTTTGTTGATATTTATCAAAAGTTCAAACTAGAAAAATTAATGGTTTATACGCTTACACTTGCGGTTATAATGCTTACATTGTGGAATAAATTATATTAATAATTTTATGCATAAACGTCAAAGGTTTATTTATTTTACTTTTATTTAATGATTTTCTAAAATTTATCATATGTTTATAGATACTCTGCATTATGACATAACAAACGTAAAAAAAAATATTTCAAACTTTGTGGTTTAGTTTAATATTCTAATTTTTCAAATATATGTTTAATTTCATATTTAAACAATAATTACTATATTTAATAAAATAATGAATTTCCTAAAATATTAATATAATTAATTTTTTTTTAATTTCATAAGAACTTAACTGAATAGCAGTAAAGTATAAGTACAAATGGTAAAATCAAAATTATTTTTCGATGGACTTTATTTCGTCAACTGTATTTGTGCACTAAAAGTTAATTTTAAAAATTATAATTTTATGGAATCATAATTTATAAAAATCACTTGTAAAATCTTATATTGAATTGTCACTGATGTGTGACAAGTAATTGTACTTCACATGATAATAAAAAAATATTGAATAAAAAAATGTGTGTTACTGTGTTAAAAACATTTAACTTTCATAAGTGAAAAACGTTCTTTACCTAGATTATCAACTTCATGAAAGTATTAACATGTGAATTCACTTCAGTTTGACATAGCAACTTCGAAAATAATCAAATGATAAAAAAACGATAATTAAGTTATTCTTTTTGTCAAGTTTAACACCAGACACAGATAAAATATTAACCGGTTTTACTGACGTGCAAAGACCCAATCATTAAGATAATATTTAGCTGAATCAGAATTGAATCTGTTATCGCTAATATGTGAATTATTTAAAAAGATAATTATCTGAATCAATAAGATTATGTATTCATTCAATTTATAAAAACTACTATTGAAAATCGAGTATCATTTAACAAAAGGGCATATACACTTGCCAGAAAAAGTCTGTTTACAAACCCACAGTAAACATTCTAGAGAGAATAAAAGTACATTAAAGTGTCAACATTAATTCAATTTTTATATAAAGTATTTCTTTAATAATTCCATAAATATAAGTAACAATTTCAGACAGGTAACACACATTATTTTAAAATAATAATAATAATTAAAAATTACACAAAAAGCAGCCAGAAAAAGTTACTGATAAGAAAAGTCTTTAAAAAATAGCTTCTATAGACTATCAAATAACTTTAGTATCTGGTTGGAAAACCTTTATCTCTAAGAATTTCTTCCTATAGTTTAGTCATTGAGTGAACTAAGTTGGCGTTTTCTGCTGAGGAAATATTATTCCATTTCATCATAATCATTCTTTTTAGCATATCTTTCGATGGCATGTTATGTTGACGAAGCTTGTGTTCCAATAAGTCTCATAAATGTTAGACAGTATTAAAGTCTGATGATTGTGGAGGAGTATGCAACTGATTTTTGATATTGTACACCAGACAGAGCTTTACAATGTGGGCAGTGTGTTTTAGACCATTGTCTTGTTGAAATAAAAAGTCATCTCTAAGGTTCAAATTCAATTGTTCACTCTGCTTCAAATTTTGCTTTAATATATTTAGGTATCCCATATAATCTAAAGTGGAGTCTATAAAAGTTTATAGACATACAATATTTTCAGTTATGCAATTCCAAATCATTAAGCCACCTCCACCATGTTTAACTGTAGAAACAAGATTTTGCTTCTAAATACGATGCCTTGTTTTCTCCCCACCAGATTACGTCATTTGGTACCAAAAATACAAAACTTGTTTTCATCAAATGCTTACTTTTCTTAATTCCATTATTTCTTTTTCCCAAAACTCAGATGGTTTATTTACATACTCAGTGGCAAAATTTAAACGTTTTTGCTTATTGACAGTTGAAATATATGGCTTTCTACCAGCTACAAACCCATGATAGCCGGATTTTTTCAGTATTTTTCGTATTGTTTCTAGATGAAAAGATTTTTTAAGCCTTTCTCTAATATCAATTACTATTTGAGATTCAGTAATTTTTTGGATTTAAACGTACGGATATCAGGATGTATCTCATTTCTTGTCAAGTCAGCTTAAATGGACGGCCACGTCGTGGCTTTGAAATAATAGATTTCGATGACTTCTAATTATTGATCACTCTTTGGATAGAAGAATGAGCTTGCCAATTCTAACTATCTTGCCAATTGCTCGAAGAGTTTTATCTTCCTTCCTTAGTCTTAAGAGGATTTTCCTTTAGACCGGAACAATCTCTTTTCCTTTAGAATTCATGTTAAGTCTACTTGTCTGCAAGTACTAATGTATCATGACAACCAAAGCTAGTTTTTTTTTTTTTTATTTGTTGAATTATCACCAGAGATAAAGTTAATATATAGTAAAAAATAAATGCAGACAGTATTTCATTTCATACAAGCTCATGGAGGCTAAAAAATGAAGATAAATTTCTAAATACCTTTGCAATTAACTGTACGCAAACTTTTTCTGTAATTTTTAATTATTATAACTTTAAAACAATGTGCGTTATCATCCTGAAATTGTTACTAATATTTAAGGAATTGTTAAAAAAATACTTTATATAAAAATTGAATTATTGTTAATATTATAATGTACTTTTATTCTCTCTAGAACGCTTACGGTGAGTTTGTACGCTGACTTTTTCTGGCAAGTGTGTATGTGGTTCCAACTAATTTTGTGATCTTCTGTTAGCTTGGAGGAATATTTAAATATGCTAGAGCTAAAAAATACCGTTCTAGAAAATACAAAAATTCGTTTCTTTAAATAAATTGTTGTATTTTTTTTTTTTACTTAACTCAATTATGGTTAAGCATATAATTAAAGTTGACTATCATGATCCACCGTTTGCCAAAAATTAGAGCTTCATTACATATTTATGTGACACAAATAAATGATTACAAATTTTAAAAAGAATAATATATAATCAAAGGTGCAATTGTTCTTAAGAACATTTTCATTTTAAACTTATTTTAAAGTAATAAATTTTAAAATATTGCCTCATTAAAAATAAAAAAAAATTATGTAGCATTTCGGGAATTTGATTGAAAACCAGATTATTTTTTAAATGGAGTATATATTATAGAAATGTTTATCTATAACACATTATTTTCGTTTTTTAAAAACTCTATACATATATAAATTATGTTAATTAAATCTTACTTACATGCATGCATAAAAGATGAGAGAGGACCAATACTTGCAGTCAAAAACCATTAATATTATAAATATCAATACTGAATATTTAGTGAGGTAAGATCCAACACAAAAACAACTATTAAAATCTTTCGAAATAAGAACCTAGAAGGAAAATATTCTACAATATACATAAAAAATAAAAACGATTGCATTCAAGAATGATATTAGCCATCTGTTTCATACAGTTGCTGAATGTAAATGTCAATGATGAGAACAAATGCATTAAAACATGTCGTAATCAGGTGTGACGAAAACTGTATAGATAAATTATTTAGAAGAATTTACTGTTCCTTCGAATTTTTTGCTTCAAGTTATAATATATTTCATGATAAGCCTATGAAAAACTGCATACGATTGTGTAATCCTTAATAAACTCTATATAATTGTATTTGAATACATTGATTATTTTCCCATTTTGATGGGAAGAGTAGCATATTAGATTACATTAAGATAGACACGATATTTGGAAGTAATTGATTTACAGGCATTCACTCTCAGAACAAAAAAATTATATAATTAGGAATTTATTGTTTATTCAGATAAGACTAGTAAAACGTTATATCATAAAAAATAAATAATATTCTTAGAAAGTAATTAATTATTAGGGCTAAGTATATGATATTTCATGCTTATAACCAACTAATAATATTCAATGATATTTGCAACATAAGAAATAAAAAAAACATAATCTTTTTGATATTTATTAAAAGTACAATTTTTTTAAATGTATGAATAAAAATTTGCAAACATTTCAAAATATTCTTTTGAAATTACAAAATGAAAACAGCAAAATTCAATTTTGTAGGAGAAGAAATACATAAATGAATAAGGAATAAAACAGAACGAAAAAGTTTCTTCATCATAAACTCAATTCATCCCATAGGAATCGCGTTAGAAATATCTGAAAGTTTAAAAAAAAATTAATAATTGGCTAATGAATTCTTTTTGGGTATGAAACTAGATTAAAAATTAAAACAGGAATACCAATTTTTTTCCCAGTTTATTTTAAATTTACTTATTGATTATCCTTGACTGACTGCCTCCAACATGATATTCTCTATATGTTCCTTCACTTCATTAAAAATATCCAGAAGTTCATTTTAACAAATAAATGATTTCCTAATTAGTTTATAAACCTTTCTTCCGTGAAAAATTATATATACTGTATCCGAGTTATACAATGCTTAAAGCTGAAAATTGTATTTATTGACTCTTTTATATACTACCTGTTATAAAACTGACTGTCACTAATGGACTGTAACCAAAGAAATCAAAAAATAGTTTTCCTCATTTTTTTAATTTTTTTTTTTAAATAAGACACAAAAAGAATGAATCAGTTTGTTACATAGAAGGGAAAGAAAAATTTGTATTATTATATTTTTAAGCTTAAAAAAGTAGACCATAAGAAATAACTAATATTTATATTAACAATAAATGAAATAATATTCTAGAATCTGCGTTATTTATCGTTTTGGATATAAAGTTGGATTAAAATATATATTTTAGACTACTCATACATACTAACGTAATATGATAAAATGTCATCACAGACAAATTTTAGCAAATAATCCCCATTACATGTCAGTACACTATATATGTAAAGGGAAAAGTTTCAGAGAATCCAATGAATATTTTCTTTCAGGATAAATTAACGGAAAGAGTTAAAGGCATTTGATAGTTAGATTTTATAAAATTGAATATTAAAGCAGTTATAAATCTGAACTTTAGTAGTAAGATTTCTCAATAGCTAAACATGTTTTGGTTCATGCTTAATAATAACATATTTAAAATAAATCTTGGAAATATTCAAATCGAATCATCATTCGATTAGCATAAAAAACTAATTACTCAAACCCGGGGAGTCCTATAACCTGTTATGCTGGGAAACATCAGACATTGCAGAGAACTTCCGCCTCAGCTCAGGTATATAGAATTGTCTACCGAAAGTTAATAACCTTTTGCTTCCATAGCACTGCAGACTACTTTAAATAATTTATTCAATTCATCAGCGCCATGAACCGTTTGCAATGGAGCAAAAAACACTGTACTTGAATTTTGATCATTTGAAGAATATTATATGAAAAGATGAAGCATAATATATGATATGGCTCTCTAATAGGTATGTATAAATAGGGCACATGGCCATTGGACAACATTTACCGGAGTGTATTGAAATAATCATAAAATTTGGTGATGATAGTGCAATAGTTTGATTGTTTCTTATATTTTGACTTTTAATGACTTCTAGTATGTATAAATAAATTTAAGATATAGATATGTCATAAATACACAAAATATTGCAATTAAGATACTACATGAGGGAAAATATAACGACATCGACATTAAGATATCATTTTAGAAAAGATCGTTTTTTGATAAGTTTCCATCAATATACAAAAATTATTCTATTTATATAGCACGCGCTATTACACCATGGTTTTATACTACCGAGAATTTGTTACTTGAGGGGAAAATACTTCCGATTACTAGCTCAAATCCCGATTTGAACACGTAACAACTTAGATATATACACTCAGTAACATTAAAAATATCTCACCAAAAGAGGAAGAAAGGTACAAGCGCATTTTGCAAATAAGTATAATGAGATTTAATATGCAAATGAACCAAGAGCCAGTGCGCATAACCACACACCTGGCAATGGTGCCGCAATCAGGAAGTGGGCCCGATATAAACGGGCGCAGAGTGGAAGATTCAGAAAAGTGACGATCACATGCCGACGCTAGGAAAACTTTAGTAAGCAAAGAATAGCTGGGAGATATGTGAGAAGACATTTTACATAATTGATTTCAGATTCAGAGGGGACTCATCATCAGCTTGAAAACTGCAGGTTGGTCTACGTACCATGCTGCTCACTTGGTCGATCGTTCGGAATGTGCCATCAAACGAGCAGTGAACACAAGATCGTACCCATGTGCTGCTTACAGGGTTTGGGAAGATCAGGAAGACGACAAGATGAGAGGATTGAAGGGTCGCGCTGTAAGTGTTTGTGGGTCCCGTAGTGACTCGTTCCCCGATACACGCATATGTAGGATAATCATAACTTTGTTTATATACTGAATGAGTTTATGAAACATTAGTCAGATGATAAAATGTTCGAAAATGTCACATTCTTTATAACTTAATAGAGAACATGGTATGGAAGTAGAAAATATTAATGTGAAATATAAATAATTTTTGCAGGTCATTAAAAAATTCAAATCTATTTTTTTAAGCATTATAGAATGGTTAAACAATATAAATAATAAAGAGTAAAAGATGTTGATGTATTCAATTTAAATTATACACTAAATATATCTATATATATTGTTACCAATTTGTAAAATTATTCATACTTGTCTTAAAATATCTCAGACAGATTAGAAATATTCAGATTTTGGGATGAATTATGAAATTTAGGTGTATTCTACGTTAATTAAAGAAAGCATTTATAAGGTTTAGCGATTTGGTGACTTTTTCGCCACTCTGGAAGAAATAGATATTTCTAGAAAAATATATCACCAAAGTTCTAGGACCAATATTCAGCGAGATAACCTAGAATCTTCCAGAACCTTGGCGAAATTCATAGATTTTTACGCTAAGTCAGGTATATATAAATACCATCGTCCGACATAAAAACAGTTACTTAGTGTTTTTAAGTGATTATTTTATTGGCTCTCAATCAACAGAAACCCCGAAATGCGGTAAAATATATATGCTTTAGAAATTATTAATGTTTTAGTTGCAAAAAAATTATGTTTCAATATATTTGTTATAGCTTAAAATTTTCAACTGTTGTTTCTATTAATAAATGTATACAAAATGTCACAAACGGGTTAAGAAATTTAATGTTCTATATTTTAAGTAAAACTACTGTAATACAAGAAAATGATTAACTAAATATATGTTTTATCATTATGAAAGCAAAGAAACTACACAAAGTTATTTTTTTATTATATGTTTGAAAGAAAAATATTCAATAGCTTAAAGCTTCTAAATCCGAACATTTATTCAACCATTAACAGCAACACTGACAAAACTGGGTCTATATATTATTTCATTAATTAGTTAAATATTAAATACATACAAAGAAAAATATTTTTAATTACTAAACATTCAATACATTTCTTTTATAAAACTCTTCTGATATAATTTCTGATAATTATATTTTTTTAATTTCCACCTACATGTTATTCAATTTACTAGGGGTTTCTTTTTTCTCACTACTATTCAGCCATAACTAATAAATTTTCAATTAAATAAAAAACATTTCTTATAAATTTTCAATTAAATAAAAAACGTTTAAATTAAATAAAAACAATTAAAAGAAAAACGTTTCTCATTTATGGCTGTAATAAATTATTAGAGAATTCGAAAATGTATATAAGTACTGACCATAATTTTTTTTTATTCACAAAGAAAATATACAAAATTTCTATAAATATTCATATTTATGTATACAGAAAGACAGATATGCATAGATAGGTAAAATAACTTTTATAAATCAAATTCTTTTTTGACATTTTCATTAAGACTCATTATCTACATTAAGATTTATGTAACTAAACTTATATAAAGGCACATTAAAATAGTTAAAATTACAAATTCAAATTTCACATACATATAAAGCAATTTTAAGCTGCTCAAAAAGGGTACAACAATCATCGGCTTTATGCTTTCCGGAAATATTGAAGAAAATGATAGATGCGTGTAATTATATTCCAATGCATTAAAAGTTTAATATGTTATGATATATTAATTATTTAATATATGCTTTATTATTAATTATAATTATTTAATTTTAATTACTTAATATGATATGATATGATATTGCATATTTACAAATTTATAAATCACGAAGAATATGTGAGTAACTAAAATTTAATCAATTTACTGAATCATCAGCCAGATTAAAAATGTTTGAATATATTTCGTCATCTCGACTAAATATTATAAATATATGATATAATTTAAAATTTGGTACATAATCGCTTATTACTTCACTCCTAGTATTACTAAAAGAAATAATTTATAGATATACTAGATATACTAAAAGAAATAATTTAATTCTTCAACAATTTAAGACTTCCTTTTAAAACATAAATCAAACAATTTGTCATCAATATATTAACTTCTGTAACTAAAAAGTTTAAAATTTAAAAAATCAATTCACTTTTTGCAAAAGAATAGATTTCAATACTTGATTTTGCATTAAAATCTTTTTCTTTTTTTTTTTCATTTAAAATTTTTTCCATACATACATGCCTACATATATATATATATATATATATATATATATATATATATATATATATATATATATATAGGAAAAACGAAAAAGCTACCAAATGAGACAGGAAAAACCACAGAAAAGCTTATAATAATTCAATTACATCATATGTGTTGAAGAAAATTAGGTAGATAAGAAAGAGAGACTTCAAATTTCTATCATTTATTTTACCATTAACCAGGGGCGCTAACGGTCAGCCAGAGTTTTGCTGTTTTTTCATTACTTTGTTCGACAGGGTCTATGTACAAAAATAAAGAATTTAATTATTAATCATTCAAAGTTCGTATTTTAAGACTATATTCTTCCAATATAAATGAATTAATCGCTGAAAATAATTTTCTTTCAGTATTTATGTTTATGTTATTTGGAATTTTCTCTAGTGTCCGAATCAGTCAACAATTATTTACAAGTAACCTATAATAGTTTCAATCTGTAATAGAAGAAATATTTTGAAATTATAGTTTTTTTTTTTTTTACTAATAACTCGTTATAGAAAACATAAAATTCGATCATATATGTGCAGAATATAATTTTAAACATATGAACAGATTGTATTTTGAATTGACTAATTATTTTACATTTCTGTCCCATTTAATATGAGATTATCAGACTTTTACTGTTTGTTACGAACAACGTGTTCAAATGTTTAACTTTACAAGCTGACTTTTCAAAGTTAAAAATCACCAGAGCTGCATATTCTATAAAACATTTATTTACAAATACTTAGGACAAAAGCAAATGAGAGCGAATTCGCCAGAAAACTGACGTCGGTGAAGTAATGTCGCTAAAAAACGTTGCAAAATAGGCAATCCGATTGACACCTTTTGTATTCAAGAAAATTAAAAATATCTTGCAAAGCATCGTCAGCAAAGCAAATTATTTACTCCTCTCCCTTCCTACAGAAATAGTGTTTGCGATTAATTTTATCAAATATTTTTATGAAGAAGATTATTTCATGAGAAATCTTTACAGAGACCTTAAAATGTATAATTTTTGGAATATTAAATATTTCCTTTTATTAAAAAAATCATTAATAATTATAAAATAAATAAAAAATCAATTACTTTATTAAAAATTTAAAAAGTTTATTTATTTTATGAAATTCTGCAGATTGAAAATATCTATAGGACTCAGAAGATAGACATTATATTGACAAATTAAAAAAATGCTTTACTCAATGAAATAAGCAAGCTTTGCGAAAAATTTGAGAAATCTGTGACAGCTTATAATTTGTATCTATACTAAATATGGAATTTTTATGATAAAATTAATTGAATTAATGATCTTCTTAAATTTAAATGTATCTTTAAATTAATCTAGATAAAAGGCACTGAAGAATATATACTACTGTTAAATATATTTTATTTGATATTATTGAAAAAATTAATTCTTGTGTTTAATATAGATATGAATAATAATTTTGTTACATATTGCATGTTGCTGAGGCTGTTTAGATGTTATAATTTTTTAAATAAAATAATTTAATTTCTTTTTTTGAAATTTAAAAAAATTTTAGCAGTTATTTAAATAATATTTATTAACAAATCATGTTTATATTGCTGAGCAAAATTAACTTTAAATATAATTATATAACAGCGTACATATTTTTATTGAGGACTAAAATCTTAAAAAGTATTTATCAAAGTCTGTATGTGTAAGTACCATTTATTTTTAATTACATAAGTAAAAATAAAGGATATATATATATATATATATATATATATATATATATATATATATATATATATAT
>JAPDSC010097267.1:0-13777 GCA_026290005.1 Latrodectus geometricus | reverse complement strand
GTACAGTAAATTTTTATCGAATTATTCAACTTAGAACAGACAAAAATGGTGCCATGGGAAAAATCAAATAAAGTGCTCATTATCACATAACTACATTTATATTTGTAATGTACAAAATTTTAAATTGTGAGAATCAATTTTACTTACTTTTACAAGATACTGATCTTCATAATCATATAAAAATAGTAAATAGAAAATGTATAATGAATAAAAAAAATCATTAGTAATATATAATTTGTAATGAAGAAGAAACAAAACAATGCAGGCAAGAAAAATTAAAATATGAAAATTTTTCACTGGAAAATATTTTTAATGAATGATGAAACTCCATTGAGGGCCTATCAGACTTTATAAACAAAGTAGGTGACCCAAGACAATGGAACTAGGAAAAAAATTGGGCTTGGAGCATGGTACAAAATGCAACAATGCAGAGGTGCCACATATCTGACAAGCTCAAGAGAAGAAGAATGAATGATGAAAGAAAAATCACTCTAAGTTTCATATGTTTTGTGTTTACAACATTAAAAATTCAATAAATCTGACAGTCATAAAAATTCAATGGATAATTATGATAAATGTTACAGTAATAGTTATTGTTAATACACTTGTTTATATAAATCCTTTATTCACAATAGTAGCAATTTGATTCATGAAATAAAGTCATTGTAAATCATTTACACTTGCAAATCGATCATGTTTTGATATTAGGCGAACCACCATAAGACCATCTTTTAAACTATATCAATAGATTGAAAGCTGAAATAATTCTAGAAACACTATATCATAAGCACTAACAAAAATAAACTTAAAAAACCAATTTCTTACACTTAATAATGCATACAAATTAAATTCTGTACAATATGAATTTTTATTATAGAATAGTAAACAATTTCGGCAGTTCTATATACTTCAAAAAAAGGTTTTTTCACTTCTTACATAATTAAAATAATAATATTTCATTATATTTCAATTTAACTTAGATAAAATCCATAAAAGATTGTGATTTAGGTCCCCTTCTTCGCCAACTCACGATTTTGAAGCGCTTTTTCGCGCATGTTGATTAATAACTCTTTTGTTTTAGCCTTTTCATTGGTCACTAATTAAGTTTCACTTTGAAATAGCAGTAGAATTTTCGCCATGGCAACGGCGTTTTTGAAAACGCGCCAAGCAGGGGACCTAAAGCTTATTTTCACTCTTAGAGATGTTAACAGTTATTTTGAAATTAATTATTTAACTGATTAAAATACATACTTTTTTTCACCATCAGCATTTTTATAAGAACTAATATAAAATCCTTCCAATTTTTCTTGTAAAGCCTTCTTGAAATCAATCCATAAAGTATATTCTTGGTATTGTTTCAAAGTTCCTTCCACTTCAATGTACAATTGCTCGTATTTTGGATATTCCAGTCTTTTTAACACAGTAACTTCATGTTCTCCGCCTTCTAGAATATCAACACGAGATAAATTTAACTCTTTTGAATGTAATACAATGAAATTAGTTGGCATGGTTACTCGGAAAGTGATGTTGACACTGCCGGTATTTTCAAAGGTGACTAGATTTGGATGCATGAATAAATTATAATGGACAGGCACTATAAATGGAGGTAATCTTATATCATTCCATGGGAAGATTTCTCCACTTTTTGACCTCAGTGACTGTTCGGGAGAACTGGTAGAAGTGACATGCATGTCAGGGTGGGGAGTGATCATTGGGCATCTTGGAATAGGTCTGGCAAATGATGCTATCATGGCAATGGTCAAAAGCGTGGCAAGCACCGCTGCTGTGACACAACAAGCTTGTTGCTTCGAACAAACCAGCCTCCGAATTTTCTCATTATTAGAATGATCAGTGTACAGAACTTGCTTTTTTACATTTTCACCTGTAAAGTGGATAATTTGTAAAAGAAAGTAATAGCTGCACAAAAATTGATAACATATAATTATACCAGATACACATTTTCAATAAGATAAAGCTATTAGAAAAATATTTTCGAAGTAAATTTATGATAAAATTAATATTTTGCATAACTTAATGAGAAAAAATTTTATTTCTAATAATTTTAAATCTATCAATAAGGAACAAGTTTATTATATGTAAGTAAACTATTATCAACGCTACAAGCATACACAGAAAAATACCTGTCAAAAATGCTACATCGTCAACTTCGGGTTCATTCATCATCATGTTTAAAAGAATAATCGGTAGTAGTTACGAATCGCTCCCAATTTGTTTACATTTTGTTACCTCGCCAAAACTCGCTTTCCTTGACAAACCCGAGTATGCGCGAGATTTGGCAAACCCGGGATAAAGAGAGACAGATTTGGCAAGGAGGTGTGTTCACTGACGTCAAACTGTTCCTGAAAGGATTGGTTTAACGTATTTGTGAACAGGTTGGGTGGTAAGGGAAATTAAATTTTTTTAGAAAACATCAATAAATTAAAGGAATTATGTTTAAAATCCTTTATTATAAGAAGCGATAAATATTTTCAAATTTAATTATCTTTAATATAAAATATATTTTACCAATAAATTATGCAGTTTATGGATGCAGTTTTCAATGTAAACAAAAACAAACCTTTGCTAACCGGAAGTGACCTCGAATACTTCCGGTGTTTTCACTTCTCATTGGAAATCAATGCAATGATAAAAATTTTCGTTTAAATATTTCAAAGTATTTATAACCGCTTTTGAAAGTTTTTTTATTTTCTCCGTTAAAACCATATCTTTTATTATGATTGCAACCCATAGTGATCCCGCAATTTTTTTTAAACTTTTTAAATTTTAACTTAAATAATTTTGATGGGTTGCCATATTTTAAGGAGAATCGCTCTTATTGGCTACATCAGGATCACTTAGCGATGAAAGATTTTTGATCTGACGTTCAAACTCTTGTTATTGTTTATCTTAATTGCGAGTCATATTTTTTACTTTATATATTTATTTAAAAATTTCAGCAAACATATTTTGCGCTGGATTGAAATAAAAAATTTCTTAAATATAAATAAGGTATTATGTTTTCTCAAAAATTTTAATAAAATGTACTTGATCATGCTGGAATATTTGAATTGGTGTTGATAATAAGAGGTATAAAATTGTCAGGTTTATTTACTTGTATTTTATGAATGTTTTAATCAAGTCTTGGTTTTTATTGCAATTAAAATTGAAGTCTTATTTCAGAATTGATTTACTCATTATATATTAGTAATTAAATTTAGGATTTAAAATATTTGATCTAAAATTGAAAAATTAATTGTTAAGCATATGACTAAAGCCCCTATTACATTAGAGTTGCCGATATTTCATTTTGAGCAACTCCCATAGACTTAACATTACGTGACGTCACAGCTCGATTTTCGGCAACTCGAGCTCATCGTCCAATGAATGTTCGAGATTTCTATTAGGTTTGCTATAAGTAAATAGCTGTTTTACTAGATTTAATAACAGATCGCTTTTCTGGCTAACATTTTTAAGGTTGCCATATTTTACTCTGTAGGTGTCCAGATTTCATGATGAATTCTTATTTGGGAATTTAATTTGTAGCCAAAATTTGTTTATATTACGCCATCTTGCTATTGTTTCACTCAATTTTAGCGTTTGAAACTTCACGTTTAGAATGATCAAGAGCTAATCTTTGTCGACGTGAAAAGGAAAATATCTGGTTAAAAAATTTCTTAAAACTTTTGAGTTAATTTCCTAAATAAATAATATTATCAAGGCCTTAAATAAATAATATTATCTAGATCCTTTAAATTTTTAATTTCACAAACAAGTTTTTGATATAAAAAAATCACTAAAATTCCTTTGTTTCTAAAAGAATATTTTACTTTTAATTATCTTAATATTCCACTCAAAAAATTCAAGCCCAATTTGGATTTTTATTTCTCTTTATTTTTTTGGATTGTTTTATCAGTTAATTTTCTGGAATAATTTATAATTTAAATTTACATGACATCAGCATCTTTTACACTAGTATCGGATGGATTTAATGTTTATTTTAATAAAATTTTATTATATCATGAGTGATGATTAAGTACAAGTTAGATATTACTCCTGTTGTATTTTGTTTTTATAAATATTTATTTCCAGAATTATTGAAATCTTATAAATGAATGATAAACTTAGTGATCATTAAAAAAACAATAATTTTGAAAATGATCATGTAAACATCTTAGAAAACTATAAACTGGGAAAATTCTGCAAGATAAATAAAATTTATTTTGAAAAATTTTACTACTGAAAGATTGTAAATTAAATGCTACTTTAATGAATTCATATAATTTTTAACTATTCATTTCCTACATAAAAATTGAAAGCTTTATCTCTAATATAGGTATTTTAACAGGTGAACAGCAAATAGCTAAGCAGGAAATGAAAATTAGTAATAAAGAAAATAACACATATTAATAATTTGTGTTTTACATTAAACAATATAATAAAAGAAATTAGTAACTATATAAAAAAAATTTACACACCTTTATTTAGAAAAGATTTTGGAATTAAAAGAAAATTTATGCAAGTAAAATATCATAAGAAATATAAATTAAATAGCTGAGAATTTCTATATTGAAATTAATACTATTGCTACAAATAATTTTATTTGTTTTTAAAAATCTTCATGCTCAATTAAGTTTAATAATACTCACTATTCTAAAGTTATTTTGTAGAATTAAAATTTTAAAATTATTTGGTATTTTGAAATGATATTTATTTATAGTTTTAATAAAATTAAGAGATCACTCAAACAACACAGGTGAAAATTCTTATCACGTGTAAACACATCTTTATAACGATGATATTTTTAACATTAATTCGGACACTATTTCATCATACGTTCTTTGTTTTAATTTAGTAAATTTATATTGGGAATATGATTTATCCCATATATGAGGCTTTACTTTTATCATTTCAATAAAATCAATTTCCATTTCTTTTGTCCATTCAACACAGATATTTGCCATTTTCAAGTATATATATTTATCACATGCACTCATTAACAATAATGAAAACATGTTATTTCTTGGCATCTTATTGTTTCCGCTTGGCGAAAGTAAAAGACAACACCAGTTCCGTTGATCATCTATTGGCGATCGAATTGCTCGAGTTGCTGCTGCATGCACAAAAAAATTGCTCATTTTCGGCAATTCATAACGCCAATAACTTTCATTTGGCATAAAATTTGGCGAAAACTTGGCAATGATCAAATTTCAAATGCGCAGCTGTAAAAAATATCTGAAATATCATTGGACGACGTGTCCGAGTTGCCCAAAATCGAGCTGTGCCGTCACGTAATGTTAAGTCTACGGGAGTTGCTCAAAATGAAATATCGGCAACTCTAATGTAATAGGGGCTTTAAATATTATATGAAATTTTTATACAATGCCATTTTATATTTTTTTAATAACAAAATATGCTTCCATTTTATTTTGAACCTTAAATTTACATTTTTTCAGATGTCTAGTACATATTACAACAATCTAGATGAAGATTCTAAAAAGCGGTACATATCAAAATTAACCATTGCAAGCGAAAGATTACCAGATCCATTAGATGAAGATCTAAGAAAATTCTTATTTCATTTAAATAAGTACAAAATTTGGCCTAAGGTTTCTTTTGGTGATGTATATATGTATCTAGTTGTAAAAAAATGCTTTTATACCAATGAAGCATTTGAAAATTATAAGGCACTGGATTGCTATAATTTTCTTTTAAGTGGAAAAGTCCATGATGTGAAAGTTTATAGATGTGAAAAAATAAAAATATGCATAATGACTTGTAGAGTGCAGGCAAATCAAACCTCTACAAAATTTCACATGCCATGGGCTATTATTGAGTGTAGTGTCAAAATCATTAGTGGACACTGTACTTGTATGGCCGGGTATGACATATTTATTTATGTTTATTATATTTTAAAATATTTTGTTTTACATAATTTTATATGTGAAAATAATATACTAATAACTGTATGCATGTCTTATGGTAGTGTATCTTCTGACTTTCTAAACACAAACATGATTGCATTAATTCTCTCTCTCTATATATATATATATATTGATCATATTGTTTTAGATTAGGAGAAGTCTGCTCTCATGTTTCAGCTTTATTATTAACAGTTGAAACTGCTGTGAAAGAAGGGCTAACTAATCCATCATGTACATCAATGCCATGACGTTGTAATCTGACGTCATGGATATTTTAAGCCAATGAGAATTTGCTTACATTCTCATTGTTTACATTCCGGTTCCATTTCCGATTGCAATATTAAAAAAAATATATTATTACCTCTATAAAGATTTATAATTAACTCTTCCTCTTCAAATGTGAACTTGTAATAACTTGTACTCTCGATATCAACGAGGTATATTTTTCCTGCGGAAATTGAAATTAGCGCTGTCTCGCGGAAAGTTGCCAGATATTTCAAACCAGCTTGATATCCAGATTTGTCTCGCGCTCCGCCCATTTTTTGACGTAGTAAGACATTTGAGACGTCATTTGGCCTCATGTGAATCTCGCGAGATCTTCGGCTTGTCTCTCGATACATGTCTCATGCGATCATCTACGAATTTGCGGCCTGCCAAATCATGTTGTCAAAGCCAATCATGTTTTCACAGCAAGGCTCCCTGAACCCTGATTGGTCGATCCCTTCTTTGACTTCCCTGTGTGTAAGCTCACACAAAAGATTTCATCAAGAATTCTTCCTTTTTAGCTTTGCTGGGATGGCAATGGGGTCACCGGCCAGGGTGCCGAGAGGGTATCCCTTCTCCCCACACATTGATCATGACAAATCATCAACACTTCTAAGATTGACATCCGCCGCTGACCAGCAAAAAGATTATTGATACATGTAAAAAGGATTTTGATTTGGCATCTTCTCCTCCACGGTACACACAGACAAGTAATAACTCAGGCGTAGAAACTACAGCCCAGATTATTTGAATCGAAGCATCTGCTGTTTTCCTCATTTCTGTTACATTCTGTATTCTCTCCCCCCCCCCGTTTTTTAATGTACAAAAAATTTAGTAAAGATTGGAAAAAAAATCACTTTAAAATTATTTTTTACTCCATCGTCTGTTACTAAGCTATTTCAAATCAAGCAAAATTCTATTCAAATCTATTTTTGCTTTATTTATTACTTTTTAAAATTATATTGAATAACTGACAGCTATTATATCAATTATAAAAATGTAATTTATTTTATAACCTTAGGTTAAATGCATTGTTAAATAAAAAATAATGTTGAATGCAGATTCTGCATTCAACATTATTTTTGATATGTTGAATGCAGAAATTATCATATCAAATTAGGGATGGGACATAGTTACTTTTCTTGTACCTGGTACGTACTGATTACAGTTACTTTTAAAGTAACAAGTATTTTACCGATTACATTTTGTACTTGTTACATTTAATGTGCTGCCATCTATTGGATTAAAAAAGACTTACAAAGGTTTCATTAATTTACTAAATAAATTTATTAAAAATTAAATTAATACTAAATGAATTAATAATTAATAAAAATAAACTATTAAATATATAATATTTAATGTAGTTTTATAAATTAATTATTATAATTAGCATTAATTTAAATTATTACCATTTATAAATAAGTATTAACTTAAATAATAGGTATTTATGTGATAATCTATAAGAAAAATAATTTTTAAGTGGCTTACATTTCATTAGTTGCAATTTTATGTGTTTTCTTAGAATCCTTTAATTTATATTTCTCTGCATTGCGCATTATGCAGATAAATCTAAATTTTCTCCAAAAACAGTTTTTCTGTGAAAAATTACCAACTTTTTCATAAACATTTTTCATTCAATATAAATATTCATATTTCATTATTTATTTTCAGAATTTAAATATTTCTATTCGTCAAAATTAAGTCTTAAAATTACTCAATAGTATTTTTTACCGATTTCCAATGTTACTTAAAATATAAAATTAGATAAAAATAAGAAAATAATTCCTATTTTTCAACTTTATCAGCTTAATTTTTTATATCAATTTAGTAAAATTTTTAAATGAAATAAATAAAATTTTAAAATTAAATGGTAAATAATTTGTGAATAATTGTTATATGAGAGGATTAATTAATAACAAAGATATTTTTTATTTGTTAGAAAAAGAAATTATTACTTTTTGTTGAAAGTTGCTTAAAAAAATACAGCAACTAATTAAAAATCAAAATTTTCAAATTTTTTTTATATTTTTAAACATTAACAAAATAATTATATTAATATTTGTGATAGTATAATAAACTGTAATTTTTCTTATAAAAAAACATTTATTTGTATATATTTTATATGGTAGATAAATCAGGTTCTTCGGAAATAAAAATTGCATTAATACACATATCTTGTTTTAATTTCAATAGTCTTATATAGTTTGTAGACAAATAAATTAGCTTTGTTATTAATACTGTTTTAATATACTTTAAGTAGATATGATCATTCTATATTAGAGTAACTTTAATAGTTATTTAAAAATTCATTAAATATCAAAAAATAAAAAACAATTTTACAAAAAATCTAAATTTTATGTAATATTTAATACAAAATGGGGAACAAAATAAATATATTTTATTTACATTAATCCATAGTTTAAAAAATACACATTTGGCATAAATAAAGACGAAAAGTTAAAACTGACTTAATTTATTCATTTTATTTTTCATTTCAAAATTTTAAACTTATATAAATATGTCTTTATTATGTTCAAATCAATACTCGCATTATACGAATTAAAATTAATTGTATCGTAAAAAATGTGAAACAACTTTTTTTCTAATATTTTAAACTCAATATAATTAACAAACAATGACAAAACTAAACAATGTCAGGATAAAAAATATACATGTTTATATTGATCAAAATAAAAAAAATTAGCAGAATAAATAAGATAACGATAAAAGTTTTAATTTAAACATTTTATTTTTAATTTAAAAAACCTGGAAACCAAAATAAAATACAAAATATGTATTTAACAAGCTTAAAATAATCCCTGTGAGAAAGTCCCCATTAATAGAGCCCTTGGTCAAAAAGTTATGTCCAGCAGACTAACTTCACAGTGGAAGAAGGGGTTTTCAGTTTAAGGTCGTAAAATAAAACGGAGAGTCCTATCCTTATTAAAATGCTCATTATAAAAATTTATATCCAGCAGTAGACAGACCCCAACGGAAGAAGGGGAATTTTACGACCAAAAAATAGATAAGGTTCTTTATACTGTTG
Source organism: Latrodectus geometricus (assembly GCA_026290005.1). NCBI lineage: Eukaryota > Metazoa > Arthropoda > Arachnida > Araneae > Theridiidae > Latrodectus > Latrodectus geometricus. The sequence continues at coordinate 4,546 of JAPDSC010097267.1, read as the reverse complement.
CTTTTCTAAAAATGAGATAGCATACACTGGTGGGAAAATTAAAATAGTTCTAGGAAATTTGAAGAAAACAATCAATTTTCAGAAAATTTGTCTAGTTTTAATTAAGCGTTATGATTAAGCTTCACATTTTTCCCATTTACGATTTATTATAATATTAATTTAAAAAGTTTCAATACTTAAAATTTAGTTTTTTTAAAAAAATAAATAACATTTTTTGTAATATACACTTGGAAATAAAATTTATTTGCTATTTCCCATGTGTATTTTAGATTTGTAACACATATTTCTTAAATATAAACCATTTATGTTCAATTATAACTTTATCATAACTTCGGTACTATATTTTAAACTGAAACTAATTACATTCTATTATTAAAAAATATTACATATTTTTCATATATTTAAGAAATTATTATATAAAATAAACTTCTTGATATTTATATTTTAATTCACAATTTTGGTATAAAGTAACGATTCTATAAGAATATAAAGAAATAAGATGTAATTTGTAAGGAATATGATTAAACATTTTTATCAAGAACTGTAAACTAAACCAAAAATGTAAGTGTTTTAATAGCTAGATATAAAACTTTACATTTTTTTCTTTTCCTTTTCTTCAATAACTATTGTAACAAAATTCATAAAATTTCCAATCATGAAAATTTTGATTTAATAATATTTCAAATACTTAGTGTTATGAACAAAGCATATCTGGAAATTTGATTTATTAGGGGCTCATTCAAACAGCTGGTGGTTTTTCAAATATTTAAATTATATTATATATACATATTTACATTTTTTATTTTTAATACCACCAAAGTGATTGCTGAATTTACGTCATATATTTTTATGATATATATCACGGTAACATTTTCAAGCAAAATTGTCGCATTTAGCCAATACTCTCATGCTTATAATTTTTTAAATTATGTAATGTAATTATATTATAGAAAAAGAATCATACATGTTAATTCAAATTTTCTTTTATTATCTAATTAGGCTATAAAAATTTCAAACATTTTTTCATTGTTTTAAATTTTTATTAAAATCATAGTTTGTAAGAAATTTCATTTATTTAAATAGATTTATATTATATTTTGTCCAGAAATTTGTGACAAATAAATTTCAATACAAAATGTATTCTTTTTTGTTATCAAATTAACTCCAGGATTTAAATTGAAACTTTCACAATTCTTAATTAAAAATAATAAATTTACATTCTTAATTAAAAGTAATAATTATATAATTTTAAAATTCGATGTAGTTTGAAATTATAAAATTCAGGAAATATCAATAAGTCTATGCAGCGTTTTGTTTGTGATATCAAAATATTTTAAGCAGTATTTGGAGTATAATGATTGATATTTATTAATATACTTATTATACCTTAGTATAAAAACATTTTCGCACATGTTCAAATGATCAAAAAAAAAAAAAAATTTTTTTTTCAATTTAAAATTAGATTTTTTTAATACAAACATTGAAATCAAAAATTAATTTTATAAAATTAATTAATTTTTAATTGAAATTCAAAATAAAACATTATGAATTAAATTGAAGTTAATTAAAAATATTAATTAATTATTTATTTGTTTGTTAATAAATTATTTGTTAATGTAAAAAACTGAAGCTATATTATTAATGTAAAATATATTATAAAAATTATCTTTAAAACTGAAATATAGTTAAAAAATCCCATTCATTTTTTTTTTCAAGTTATTAGAAGAATTTTGGATACAAAAACCACATTTTAAAAATTTAATTAAAAATAAAGAAATTAAAATCTTAAAATAATAATAAATAATAAAAACGTGATATATTTGACAAAAATTGATAATCACTAAATAAATGCACCACGATTACTAATTTTCCCAACTCATTTATTTCATTAATCAAAAGGAATGAACGAAATGCTTATTTCATTCAAGCGCATCTATTATTTTTATTTCTCGCAACTTGATTTTTTTTATTGAAATTTATTAAATTATTTTTTATCATAAAAATTTAAAATTTTATTTTAATAAATTATAGTTTATATAAATAATGTAATTTTTTATCATTAATAACTATATAAATTATTAATAAAAATATTAAAACGAATTTATTTTATTCATTACGCTCCCCTCTCCTACTCATGCGATCTCTTCCAATTTCAAAAAATCCCTCATCTATTTTCCAGTAAAACCAGCTGTAATTTCCCTTCTCCTATCCATCCTCCCTTCTAGAGAAAGCGACTTAATTACATTGAATATTTTGGAACAAGCAAGTACGCGGTTGTACTATTACTTTGTAACAAGCAAGTACGCGATTGTACCTTATTACTTTGGAACAAGCCAGTACGTGGTTGTTCCTGATTATTTTGGAACAAGCGAGTACAAAGTAATCAGTACGTGGTTGTTCCTTATTACTTTGGAACAAGCGAGTACAAAGTAATCAGTACCTGCTTGTTACTTTGTAATAAGCACGTACGACTCGCTCGGCACGTACTTGAAACATATCTGAACTCGCATCAACTTTGCAACAGGAAGTAACAAGTATTTGGGAAAAAAAGTACTGATTACAGGTTGTTACATTAAAATACCGATTACAAAATACTGATTACAAGTATTTCCTCCCATCCCTAATGCAGAATCATGATAGTGAATGTAGCCACCACTGAAACACAATTCTCATCGTACAGCAATACATCATGGTTGTCAAAAATATTGAAGTGCAGCAGGATGTGACTGTACTGCTTGACTGCTAGTAATGGAGGCTTTCCTGCGTTTTTGTGCCACAGAAATTTAGTCTTTCGCTGTAATATAATAGATATAATTCCGCTTGAATTTACTTTGTTTTTTATTATCTTAATACCTAGGCAGTCTGCTACCACTTCAATGGTAGTAAACGTTGCGACGTAGTACCAGACGTCATTCTTCAGTTCAGCCAATGAAACTTTATTTACATTGTTTTGAACGTGATCGTATTTTACTTTAAAATGGAAAATTACAATTTCATACTTGCTGCTGCTACAGTTTTATAATGTTATCTGCAAGATTCTTAATTAATGAAGATAAAAATAAGCTGGATTAACATTTATTGAAAAAAAAATCTACACAACCTCAACAATATAAAGTAAAAAAAAAATAAACATTTCACCACATAAATATAGCTCTAATGAATTTAAATACAAGAAGTAAATATTCTAATAACATTAAATAAATATTTAAATTATAAATTCAAGCATTCTCTAAGCATTATATCTAAATCAATTGAAAGGCATATATAAATATAAGAAAAATAAGAATGAATTTTAATTTATTTCATTTGCAAGAAAATTCAATATTTAATAATCAATATAATAGATTATCTATTACATATTTTCAAACTCTTCAACAAACAAATGTTTTATGTCTCTAATAATGGCTATTTTTTCCCTGTTTGGCGAAATAATTTCCATCTTTCGAGTTCCAAAGACATCTTTGATCCACATAATTTAAGAAATTAATAAACTATGTAAATTATTCTTGTTTTAAAAAAAAGCTATGGATTATTTAAAATTTATTACACTTAATTCTATATTGACTTATTAAAATTCCTGATCATCAAAGGAAAATTTAATCAAGTTAATGAAAAACATTGTTATAGCAATGTGTACATAAAAAAATTTTTCAAACACAAAGGGTGTTCAGCAAAAAACATGTTAAGGAAATTCGCGCCGTTGTCGAAGCCCTGCCAGATATATCTAATAATTTTCTTGAATAGAAAAAGTGTAGCTCGAAACGCGTATTTTGTGCGTTTTCTGGTGTCATTCCTTCGCCGGTCTTTCGCCCAATTTTCGCAGCGAGGACGAAATTGCCCTCGTTTGCGGCTGGCCTACCACCAACCACGCTGTTAAATGTCACTGTGAACAGTAACCAGTTTTTTCTTATTTGTTTGAATTTAATTTCGCTTTCTTTTATTTTCTTTTGGGGTAAAAATTTTTTTTGATCGATAAAAATTTTACTCTTTCATGAATTCCATAAATTTATTTAGTTCCATTGAACCTTATAGGGTCCCGGAATTAATTTCTTTCTCATTTTGTACAATGCCATTAAGTTAAATTTTCCTATATTTCATTTTTATTATTTTTAACTTATAATTTATAAAAATTTTCGTTTCTTTTATGAATTTTTAACTCTGCTAAAAGAATCATGAAATCTGCATCATGAAGTGCATTTTACCAGAAATCAATAATTATTTTTTAAACTAATGAAGTTAAATGGCATGCTTTTATTATTTTATAAAAATTATAAAGTCTGTAAGAATTTCGTCTTAAAACTGTGCACTACTATTTCATCAAACTTTATTTTTATTGAGAAGATTTTGCATAAAATGAATTAGGTGGAAACTAGTTTCTTCTTATATATTAATTCCATTTTAGTTTCGCTTTATATGTTTATGGAAATTTATTTTGTAAGTCAATAATGTAAATCCTTAATTTGATTGTTATTCCATTAATCACACTTAATAAAATATTTTTTCTAGTGTTTAAAATATTCTAAAAATGTTAAATAAAAATATAATT
>JAPDSC010097265.1:1033374-1085355 GCA_026290005.1 Latrodectus geometricus | reverse complement strand
TATATATATATATATATATATATATATATATATATATATATATAATCATTTTTTTAATAATCTTTTGAGGTAGGAAATTTTTTCTGTTAACAGGAAAAAAAAATTTTAACGTAATGAGATTTTATTTTATATTACCTCATTTACATTTTTAGAATAAATTCATACAGTCATTTGTACAAGAATGTAACATCAAAACTATATTCATACAATGAAAGAGTTGAGTAGACTTAGTTCTACAATTTGTAAATTCAGTTGTTAACTTGGAGGAAGGGATAGATGTTTACAATAATGGAGAATCCGCTTTAAATTGTAAGCACTTGCCAAATTATCCCTCGTTGCAAAAACTGACCATTAGGTGACAAAGCGAACCAAGCCAAAATGAAAGAGCTGATGCTTCGAATTTCAGTTAATCATTTGAGTACTGAATTATTTGAAAATGTTTGTGACCATGAAACGTATGAAATGTGTATGGATTGATGCATAAAAGTAATGCAATTTATTTGGAATACATTATAATTGGTTATATAAATATATTTTTGGAACAGCATTTTAGTTACAAAATTTTTACAAATATGTCAATGAAACAAAATAGAAATACTTATATAGAACAAGAAACTAACTTAAAGTCCTAGAGTATTAGCAAAATGCAAGGATCAGAACCTTATACCAGAGTACTCTCTGAGAGTTTTGTACCATTTTATAAAACATGTTGGTAAATGCAAAGGTACCTAAAAGTTTACAAAAATCATCAATTTCAAAAGTTAACCTATATCATCAACCCAAAAGGTCTAAAAGGGCAGCAGTGGATAACAGCAGAAAAGCTACTTTTGTGATGTGGTATCCAGAAGATTCAATAGTTGACTCTGCCAAAAATATTCACTATGAGGAGAAAACATTAAATTTTAGTAGGTTCTAAATTGTGGACATTACTTAGGGATGTACTATCTACTCCGTTATTGGAAATCAGGCTGAGTGGTCAGCGTCATCTACAGATGGTGCTTCTGCATGAAAAGGTGGTTGACTATATTTAGAGACTGCTCTTGCTAAAGATGAACACGTTTAGATAAACAAGCAAAAGAATATCATGGTTTAAATTGTCACAATGATTCAAATCATTCCTAAAAAACATAATAGTCAATTATAGTTTGAATGTAAAATAGCTCCTTAGAGGTAAGTGAATTTGAATGGTAATCGATTTTATTTCATTGTACATTGTGTAGCTATCCGTGTAGATAAACCAATGAAGAATATTTGGTATTTCTGATTCGGCTTGCATTCATCAATCCATAACAAGCTAAAGAGCTTGGAATTATTAACGGAACATAATTATTCAATTAATATTCCGTGTGGAGTGGCGGCCAAATAATTGTAAACGGCGTTCGAGCGTTTGTGATCGAATTCTGAAAACCGTGTGTTTGTGAAAGGTGACAATGCTCTGTGAGAACCGGTCGCACCCCTCCGCCGTTTGGAGATGACGTTATTGAAAGTGCAGAAATGGATCTGCTTCATTGAACGGAGCGATCAATGAAGCGGATAAAATAATGTTCATGCAAAGTTTTATTTATGTTATTATTTTCATAAATGCCATTTGCTGACAAGGGAAGACTTCTTTTTAAATTATTTAATTAGGTTCTTCTAAAGAATACATTCCTTTCCCATGTAGCTCAACAATATTGATCAGCAAAATCTCAATGCCTATTGATATTGAGAGATCTTAGCAAAATTAAACATGATGCTTGAAAGAATATTACAAGATAAGTTTCATATTAAATAATATCATCCTTAGTTATGCTTTAATTGTTTAATAAAGATAAGTTTTCCCAAACTTATTTTAAATGCTATATTTGTTTTTAAATACGGTATTAAAGCTGTGCCAGTTTTAAAGTTAATCATCTGTAATGTTTAAAAGCAAAATATATTTTTTTAGTTGATTTTGGAATTTTTTAAAAATTGATGATATATATATATATATATATATATATATATATATATATATATATATATATATCTTATAAAAATATTATATACTTTCATGTTTTATGCAAAATCGTAAATACTATTAATTAATTATAGAGAAAATAGATTTATTTAAGAAAATAAGAATCCAACATTTATTTTTAGAACTATTTGATAATAAAAAAGTATAACCAGCTAAAGCGAGTTAGATTAGAAAATTAAATTGTTGTATTAATGTCGTTTAAGACAAATGATCGGTTCTGCCTCGCTTGTGATGAGTGACTATCTTTACACAAATATTATTTCCATTCAATAGATGAACAACAACAAATCAATAGAGAAAGACAAGCCTTTTAAAGAATTATTTTGTTATCAAAATGAAATACATATCTACGTTGTTAAGGTAAAGGGCTTTTTTGATTCTATTGTTTTCAAAACATTTATATTTAGAAACATTAAAAAGTAAAATTTCAATATAGACAGATAGGTTTTTGCATCATTGATTTATGTGTTATGAGTTCATGGATACAAATGTTGTGTATCCATGGATACAAACTAATGTAAGAATTTACAAATGTGTATGGTATGTAAATATCAATGGATACAAACATTCTTAAAATATACATTCTGAATCATTGCCACAAAGTCTCTGAATCTTATTTATTTTAAAATCGGACCAATAATTAAATAATTATTTTTCGAAGGAAACTCATCTCAACAAATTAAATTTTTTGCTCCATGAGAAAAATAAAGTTCATGCATTTTTATATAGGGTTTTTTTAAAAATCAAAACTAATGTAAGAATTTACAAATGTGTGCAGGTTTACTTAATTATTACATAAGAACCTGGATTTGAAAACAAACCATTGCGTATTATAACTTATTACGTCGACTATTTTCATCATAAAAATCTGTCGTAAAATTCTAAAAATGTTTTATAGTTGTTTTCAAAATACAAGAGAAATATATGTTTAAGAAACAAATGGATAAAAAAAATTGATTTTATTTCACATTCCAAGTTTTAATCGTAAATGTAATACTCGAATGCGCTAAGAATATAATCTTAAATAAAAAAAAAAAAAGTGTAAAACCTCGAGTGCGGTCACTAAATGCAGCTTTTGTCGCTAAATCCCAATTTAAGGCAATATATATATTTTTTAATTTTGATTTGGAAATTATTTTCCTATAATGTAATGGGACATACCTTCACATGAATTATTTATTTTTATTTTGAAATTAATAATATGATGAACATTCATTCTTTACTGAAACATAATAGAAAAACAAGGAACAAAAACCATGACGCATACATGTAAACTAAATATGCAAAACGAAATTTTCGAATCAGAGGGTTATCAGAGATTAACCTCCACATCAATAAATAAAATGTAAAATAAAGCAAATTTACAAAACTATTTTTTTTAAATATAAATGCTATGTTGCAAATTGAATTAGTTTATTTAATTTATATTACATTTTAGTTAATAAGGAATTCATTCCAAGAAGTTTAATTATATATATATATATTACTCATATTCAAAATTCTTTTTACATTTGTGGTATATGTTATTATATGTTATAAAAATATTAAAAGGAGAATATAAGAAGTATCATTAAAATTGTGATTCTATTTAATAATCAGAACAAAATGAAAGTTGGAACAAAGTACCACCCTGTGTGTGTGACTAAATTGGCACTAAGTTTTGTATTTGGCCATTTCAAAAAACCAAAAGTCAAAACTAAACCTTACTTCCTAAAATAGTACCAAATTATAAATAAGAAAAATATATGCATACAAGAGCACGAAAATAAAATTGAAGATAAATAATAAGTAAATAAATGTAAATTATTATTGCAGCATTACCAAACAGTCATAATTTTTAAAAAATTTTTTAATTCCAAATCACGTAATGTTGGAAAATAAATACAATGAATAAATGCTTAAGTCTAAACAATATTGACACTTTTTTAAGCTTCTACATATACTTCAAGCATAAAAAAAATATAAAGTATGTTTACATTATATATGCTTATTCTACTTTAAGTAATTTTTTTGCGCTGAATGAATTGTTTATATCTTACTTAATTTGTGTGTTTATTACTCTTCCTCCGAACCTTGTAGAACTTATTACGCGTTGCATATAATAGTTATAACTTTTCTATATTTGTGTTCCGTGTGTGTCTTTAAACGATACATGTGTTATTTTATGCTTACATAGAGATATATATTTATTAAGAAAAATAACATATCAATATCTCTGTTAAAAAGTATCACATTTTGTGGAAAAAAATGCCATTTAAAAATGCCTTTTAAAATTTATTTACATAAAAAATTGGTTGTTATACATTTACTCTCGTAACAAATGTGTTCCTGAATAATAACATTATTCTACTTCACTAAAATACTAGCATGGCTTTTTATGCCCTATATTGTTTTCAAAACTATGAATAGAAATAACATGTTTGTTGCAGGAATGTGTCGAGAGCATGGCAAGGAATGCCAGAGACCTTGCAACTGTTTATTATCTAATTTCCTTAAATAGTTACATTAATGGGGAATCTGCAAATGAAATTCTTCCTGTAATTACCTAATAATAACATATTTATTTTTATGAAATAAACAACATTCTTTTAGGAATACGGGAAAAAGTTTTTATTTTTTAATTTTGCTTGAATGTCTCGCAGTGGAACTGGTAACAGTTACTGGTATATTGTGATCTTTAAGACAAGGTTAGCCTCTTATTTTAATTTTTTAGAAACCACTTAATCGTAAAATATCGATACGCTTGTAAGCTGTTTCTGTAGTTTTTCATATCACTGCATTGAATCTTTCCGTTCATTTTATTTGATAGGACAATATTTCGCATTTATTTTTCAATCATGCATTGATTTCCAAGAAATCTCTTGACAAAGAAACGCTTTCATGCTTAAAAAGTTTATTGTTTTGGGTAATATATTTTTAATATTTATAATGATTTTTTTATTTGTTGAAAAGTAAAAATGAAATTTTCTTGATTTTAAAAATAATATATGTATATAAATATTTTTTATGAAATGATATTTCTGATGAAAAATAAAATATATTTTTTAAATAAAAATAAAAAAGTTTAATTATACATAAAGAGTGGAGATGATATGAAAAACTAACATGCATACCTATCACAAATTGATTGATTTAATTACGTTATTGTTATGAGTTTCTGGGTATCTGTTTCTGTAGACCGAAGCCACAAAACAGTCAATTACCTCATAATAATGAACTATGGCCAATCAACAATATCAGAATCCGTGATGGCCCTCCCTACGCCACAAAACACCGACAGAAGCATGCTAGATACAATGGAGATTTCAACGAGCTTAACCTTTTTTGTTGGAACGAATCCTCTATTTCTGAGTTATGAGTGACAGTTTTGAGTTCCACCTAATAACAGCCTAGTAATTTAGTAATTATATATATATATATATATATATATTAAGTAAGATACATTAAATCGTTAAAGTTAAAACAAAGAAGAAACTATACAATTTATTATCAATAAGACAAAATCAGGAAAAATCAAGAAAAACAGTGTAATATAATATAATTAAGGAAAGAGCATGGGGACCACGCATGATGTCAGCTATGCAAAATAGACATTCTTTTCTGACAAACACGAAAGACTTAAAGTCTTTCACCTTTGCTTTACAAATGCTTAGTATTTTACATTATTGACTGATGTGCGTTAAAAATTGTTACCAGCAAGTAACAGGTAGAAGACCATGTTATCATTTAGTGGTGTTTTCATTAATAATAAATTATATTCACGTTTTCTCAAGGGGAAACTTGGTAATTTATGAAGTATATTTAGTGTAAAAATATGGATACAGAAGTCGCAAACTTCTAACTGATTAACAATATCTAGAACCTAACATAAATACTACCTTCCAAAGAATGGGGTTTTGTCCCTCAGACAAGGTGAATTCTTACAATGCTGAAAATAAAATTTATCTTTCGAAGAATACGTGTTCCAATATGCAGCTTTATATTTATATTTTATGCTGTTACAGTTCATTAGAAATGCACTATGGATGCTTCTTTGAAACTGGAGAATGCGTTGAGATTTTGAACGGTTTTTGGTAGCTAAGATTAATAATTTAATTTTATACAAATAATTGGTGATTTTATTTTGATAAATTGATGTGCTTGGATACAAAATGCATGAATACATTTTGTTTAATTGAATAAAAGGCGTGATTTTAAACAATTTAAGGATTCTAGGTAAACATAGAATAAATTCAATGTTAAATCATATTTTTTAATAATTTTAACTTGATGTGAATTTAGGAATAATTTTTATAATTTGAAATTTAAAATTTTATAAAAGTTATTTTTTAAATCTTATATTTTCCTTAACATTAATAATACATTAAATGACATGCAGATATTATTAAAAAAATAATATGACAAATTGAAAAAATTACCCTTAAATAACTATCATAATGAAAATGTTTATGTACATACATTTATAAATTTCATCAATGTAAGGATTTCATAAAATTATTTTTTAGATGTTTCAAAGCAAGTTGGAGAGGCTGCTTTTCACAGCACAGATCAGTAGATGTTACATAACACATAGGAACATAACAGTCAGTCAAAGTTTTGTGAGGATAAATATGGAATACGAATGTATTGGAAGTCACAATTATGAATAGCTTTTTGAAAATACGGATAAAACTTGCTTAGACATTCAGTACTCCTCATTTTAAAGGAAATATTTTATATTCAATTGGAGAGAATAACTCAAGGCAATCAATTAAAAATGTCAATATTTTTTTTTTTTTTTTTTTTTTTTTTTTTTTTTTTTGTACTAACCGTTTACGAAACTTTATGTGTATGAAAACTATTTCAAATCGTCTTTCTGAAGATCAGTGTCTCCACGAAAATGAGAATCGAACCTATGAAGGCTATCATAATCTAAAAGCGACTTTCTCACGTGCCATTTATAATTATAATTTACATTTGCCCGATGATATCTGCCATAACTGCCTGCATAAATTAACATAGCCATAGTTTGCTCACTCAAATACCAAGAGTTCATCTTCTGCACGAATCAAAGGTGCGCGATTGCAGATATTTCAATTGTGTCTGATGGTGGTTTTGATACCCTATGAGTCAGCCTAACAATTTAATGACAGTAGTGAATAATCTGGAAAGCACAAGGTACGTTTAATCTACACAAGGGCGTTCATGAACATTTTTATCCATGAATTACATCTATTTGCCCAGATTTAGTTCCGTCCACATCTGGACCTATCTGCCCAGAGACACTTTACGAAGTAGAAGCATCATAAGTTCATCAGTGATCACATTGGAACATTGTACTTAGCAAAGCATCTATAAATGGAAATCTATGACAATTATTTGATATCCCTAAGAATTCCCTTTTTCTAAAAATCACAAAAAATTCCATTTTAAGAATTTATGTGGCAGCAATGGATACTGTCTAAGATTCAAAGGGTGGAAATGAGCATTCCTGTGGATTATTTATCCTTAAAATTTTCTGGGGAGAAAGGTGAGTTCGCTTTAGGTGTTATCAGCTTGTTTTTACGACTTGAACTCCATTAAAAACCTTTTGAATTTCCTTAATTGCTTAGTTTGTGTAGTTCGCATTTCCAGTTCTTCTCCCAAACTAGAGAATTTTTGTATAAAAGAAACAATGATTTGTTGAATTTGGGTTTATTTATTACGATTAGAGTTAATTTTTATATGGTTAAGTTTTTTATGATCTTGGTCTTATTTCTAAAAGGCAGTGAGTTCGATTCCTGACATAACCGAAATTTTTTCGTATTCATTCAATACAGCGGTGGCAAGTTAAATAGGTTATGATCACAAAGTTTACCAAACGGAATGACACTTCTGGACGTAGCAGGTCAAGTAGGTCTCCTTATTCGTCTCTGTTTCTAAATTATGGAGAATCGTAGCAGCTTCCTCCAACTGGTAGATGCTAACTCTATATTAGGAAGTGCCCCCTCTCTCACCTTGTCAAACGCTGCAAACTTTTTATGCAGATAGAAATATGGCAATTATTCTTGCTTATTCCTTTGTTTTGGACGTAAGCTTTTTTTTGTTAGTGATTCCAATAAGACATCATTTTATAACTCATGAAAATTGTTTATTTTGCTCATAGAATTCTTTGGTTTATTAATGAATAAGCCTATTTATTGGTTTTCTACAGCATTTGATGTCAATCAAAAAGTATTTTTCAAAATATTTCTGCATTCTACTGCTATGTCTTTAAATAGTAAAACCTGATATAATATGATCATTAATGCTGCACAATAAGAGTATCGTGTTTAATTTTATTTTTGTCAAGATATAAAGCGGCACACAGAATTATTTCTGTATTTAATTTATTTTCTGAAGAACTCAGTCAAGATATTCCTCTTGCCTCTTGATAAATCATGTTGATCCATTTAATTTCAGTCGAATCATTAAGGAGATATTCAAATTAAGGAAATTACTAAAAAGAGTTTTAATTAAGGAAGATCAATTTATACATAATAAATTTTACTTAATGGTAGATGCATTATTTATACATTTAACCAAGTTTTAGATTTTTTTTTTTTTTTTGCTTTGATGGAACGCATAAAAAAACACCAAACATTAAAAAAAATACCAGAAGATCTACAATTTTGCAAAAGAATATCAGATATTACGGTAGCGACACAGAAAAGACTAAAACCCGTCTTCTTTCGTCAACGAGAAAGTGAGGCCTTAGAAAGAAAATTGTATCCGAAACCCTCTCACTGGCTATGATGAAAAAGAGAGCATTAGTAATAAAAATAACTCGTTTTCATGAAATATTCATTGTTTTTCCATTTCGGCTTTTTTCCCAGAGAGAAGTTTGCCGGCGAAAGAAAAATGGAGAGACCTGATCCTTTTGAGAGCATCGGAGTCCGTCTTTTCTTTTTGCCATGAACTGAGAAATGCTTGTATTCTGAGATGAAGAAGATATAAATATTGAAGAAACAGAGCAGCGAACCGTAATTTTAAGACTTCATGGTCCGTAAAGAGGAGCAGAAAGATCACTCAAAGCCCAGTGGATCAGCCAGAGACAATGTTACTCCAAGACATTGTGGGCCAGACGTTAATCTTGAAGTTCGGTCGCAGACATTTCGTGCTTTTAATGGGTTCTTCCTTAAACACGGCTCAGGAAAGCATGGAAGGAATCCTGAATTCACTTCCCTTTTCCTAAGGAATGTCCTTTTTAAATTGTATCCGCATTTTATTACGTTAAGCTTACAACCTATTAAATTTAATTTCAATTAGTTTTGAATGAAAGTCAATTTTATGAACAAATTATTTATAATTCGGCTTTTTAGGATTTTTTAGACTTTTTAATATATTTTACAAAAGCAGAATAATGAATAAAATTATAGAAGCATTTGAAAGCTTGAAAACCATTAAATAAAAATGTATAATAATGTTATAATAAATATATAAATAAATTTATAAGTAAAAATTTCAAAACTGAGGTTTAATAAATGATAATTCTTGATTAAAAATCTATGCATAACTGAAATCCTCATTAAATTATTACAGTCTGATCTTCCAAATTTTTTTAAACTAAAAGAGAAATTCACTTTAAGGAATTTCTCTGAATACAACTACATAAATTTCTGACGATGATTTTAAAAGAATATTATTTTTCATAAAATGACAACTTAAAACATACATTTTATTTATAAACAAATATATTGAAAGAAATACTATTTAATCAATTAGTACATTTGTCATGTATTTTGCTTTCTAAGTCTAATGGATTTTTGACGCTGAATTCATTAGACTTTTGAATTTGAGGACTTTTGAAAAACATTTTTAATCATTTATAACTTTAAAATAAATGCAGCATAAAATAATAAGAAAATTTGTTACGAAATATTTCCTTAAATATTGCATAGAATCAAATATTATACTTATTCTAAGGGAAAACATTTATGGACAAACAAAGGATTTCTGCGCATATTACATGAGCAATCCTATCAACACAAAATTCTTGGCATAAACTGCGTTATCTATGGGATAATTAAATAGGGTGTTCTAAAAACTGCACATTTCAACAATTACACTACGCTTTCATATTATTAGTCTTGAATTGAAAATAGGAAAATAATCAGTACAAGCATAAAACAATTCCTTAAGTCTGCGGTGAAATTCAGAAAGGAAGATGCGTAACACTCTTCTAATGTTGCCATTCAGAGAATATCAAATTAGCAATCATTCGCCTTAAGTGGAATCGTCTGCAAAGAAAGCTCGCAATTAAGCACCCTGACATCACTTATCTAAAAAAAATGAGCGAATACATTACGAATAGGTAATTATTGCTGATGCTTAATTGCATTTCTTTGTTGAAGTTTCAGTGGAAAAAGTGTGAAGACCTGAGTTAATCACATTTCAAGTGAAGTGAAGTGGAGAATTCGGAATAATTAATGAGAGAATTAAGTTTTGCTATTAAGAATTTTTCAAGAAGGTATTTTAAATTACATTTAAAAAAGAATAAAATTGTGAAGGAAAATTTCTGGTATATACATATACATGTTTCTCCAAATAATTTTCACTTGAATCATTTAATTTACTTAAAATGTCTACAATTCTGTTTAATATATTTTTGAGAATTGAAATTTCCATCCATATTATTTTTTAAATTTTTATTACCTTTATAACACGTGCGTAGGTTAATATATAAATGCAGAATGTATATTACTCTTTCATGTTTAATACTATTAAAATAATGAAGATAAAAATAAACCCACATGACATTTTCTTCTGGAATAACACATATTGTTTGGTATACAGTATTTCATTTTTATAAATTTTTTAATGTCAATAGTTTTTTTGTGCTTTTAACTGTATATAATTTCCTTTTGTAGTTCGAATATACTTTCTTATCGTCTGCGTGGGCCATTTTACAGGAAGCTGAACGGTCTTCATTTCTTGAGCACTTGATATAACACGGCCAAACTTTTTCCTTTGTTTGTAACAAAACGGGATTCATTGATGAAAGGCCATCAGCAATGGCTGACATGGTGTAAAACAACTTCATCTCATTTGAGTCATTACATCACGTTTTCATGTCACACACGTAAAAGCTCGTTGTCAAAAAAAAAGTTTAAAAGTATCTTACTATTAATGTTTATAATTTAAATCTATCTTTGCTGCTTTATGAGTTACTGAACAACAAAATGAGTGAAATATTTTATAAGTATTCTATACTTATAATTTTCACTTGAATCAATTTTCACTTGAATTTTACTGTGATAACAATTATATAAAAGCTGTATTAGAAAGATTTGCTTACATTTTGAATAGAAAATAGGATAAACAACAGTTTAATGATTTCCCATTCGATAAGTGTAGAATGATAGGGGAAATAAAGCTATAACTAGATGTCTCTACATTTTAAATATGTTTGGGATGAAGCAAAATGTGTTTTCAGTAGACAATACAGTTACACGAGGATGAATTTAGCGCTCTTATAAAATTTACTGATAAATTTATTCGATGGAAACTTTTCAAAATCATAGTGAGTTAAGTACATATAAAGAAGTCCAGAAATGCTCCCACTAGTGATATGCCGTCTTCGAATGATGTATCTATAAAAGTACCAGTTGATTTTTGTCATGCAATAAATAATTATTGAAAAAATCACTTAAAATTAATTTATAAAATAAGGTAAAGAAAAGAGTTCCAAGCATTAACATTAAATTCCTCACATGGGCGCATTCATATTATTTACATCCCAAATGATTCCTTTATAGGATGAAAGAAAAATTGTATTTTCTGATTCTCCAATTGCCCACGCGTCAAGATTAAAAAGAGAGACCTCCGTAGTATTTTCCGAGATCCATTCTTTTGAGTTTCTCCAATTAAGGATTTCAATATAAAATTTTAAGTTTCTATTTTCAAAAATATTTCAGTTGTTGCATACTCTCTCTCCTGGAAGCACTTTGTTTCCTGAGGGAGGGCACCAAATCATTCAATTAAAGGTAGCCATTATCAATAAACTTGAATGAAAAATCGCCACACCCAGACATCAAATTTCAAGCTCAAGAGATTAGCAATTTGCATAGACATTAGCGTCATTTCTCCATTTTAGGAGCGCTGGAAATTCCTTAATGGAGCAGTTAATCATTCAAAATACTGAGAAATATGAATGAGTCTGAAATTTCGTTCAAATAAATGGAAGGATTTGGTATTGTGTGTGAATTAATGAAAGGTTGCCTAAGTCTTAGATTATTTTACTTTTATTTTAAATATATAATTTTCTCTGTAATATATATATATATATATATATATATATACAGTAGTTTAGGCCAAAAATTGTATGTTGATGAGATTTTGCATGTAATATGTGCAGAATTCCTTTGTTTACTAGCATATATTTCTAAGCATGTGCTCGTAATAGAGAATTGTAAACATTTAGGAATGGTCATCTATTGTTTCCATAATTTTGATTTAATAAATATAGAAGATGTCAATTAAGTTCTTTATAAATTACTATTTAAAGTAATGTTAAAATGGAAATTCTATAATTTATTTCACGGATGTGCCGCCCACCCTGTCTGATGGTTAGAGTACCTGACTATGGATAAGGAGGACCTGGGTTCGAATCCCGGCTCGGGCATGGGTGTACTTTCTCTCTCTGTGTTTCTTGTCCTTTCCTCAGATGATGGATGAATGTGGCCCGACCTATAAACAGGTTTGTGATGGTGTGAGGTGGGCGATGCTACTCGTACCTCTGTGACTTGGTTCCTTACAGACCCGGTTACCCGGTGGCGACCTTACAGGTGCCCACCGGGTAACAATAAAATGAGTAGCAGTTTCCGGCCTTGCAACGGCAAATGGGTTAATTATTCAAGTGTGCCCGCCATTAGAAACAAAGAATATCATGGATGTAGTATATTTCTTACGAATATTCAGTAGAAAAAAATAGATTTTTTATATTTGTGTGTTATGATGATGAATTTAAAACTATCATAAGTTTAATTCAGTTTTATAATTACAATGAATGTAGGAATTCGACAAGTACTATTGATCTGTGAAATGCTACTAAGCGTTTATTTTCAGAGCCAAAATCCAATTTTGTTTTATACATTTATGTGTAGCTCTTTTAATCAACAAACACTGCATATTTTTTTGTAAAATCAATAAAAAATTCCCATTTAGGAAAAATTATCATTTTTAAATATATTAACTTTTGATATATTTTCGAAAATGAAGTTGAAATTTGCATAGATTCAATTTTAACACAATTGCCAGCACCATTACTTCAATCTGGTTATTATTATCTTACATTAATCAGGAAATACAATTATTGTTATAACTTAAGCTTTATGTTGTTGTTACATATAGCTAAAAAGAACCCAATCCATCAACATCTGGCCTCTCGCAAACACATTTAAATTGCAATAAAAGAGAAAAAAAAAGGTAAAAACTAACATTAAACAATTAAATTTCTAAAATTTCAAAAGATTAAAAAAGTCTAAAATTTTAAAATACTAGAGGGGGAGCATATAAGTGTGGTCAAGCCTTGCTCGCCAACAAATGTAACTTGCCATCATCACCACTTTGTTGAAGAGTAGGGTGATGCTTTATTTTTGATGTTCTCAATTGTTTTCACAAAATAACTAAAAATTATTGGACTGAGTTTCAGAATACTCACATCTAATATTGTTTGACTAAAAGGGAATTTTTATTTACTATTGCATTTAAAATAATAATCTGTGTTAACTTATCAAGAAAAGCTGTAAATTAAAAAAGTTTGGTTAAAAAATGAAAAAGTTAAAGAGCTCTAGATTTTGCAGCCTAATTTAAAATATCTTCTAATTGAATTCATAAATATATTATATAAGTTATATGTACGCATGCATACTTTATTTTACTCGAAAGATAAGCTCCTAATTTGTTAAATTTAATGATTGTGCATAAATATAAGCAGGATACAATAAAAGAAGGAAATATTCTCTGCTAATATTTTGTTGACTGTATCGTTCAAAGATGTTGAAAATGTATCCAAGTGATTCCAAACAATGAGTTGCCCACGAGAATGAATGACATAAAATGACCCAAGGTAATGAATGCGTTTTCTTGGTGTAACATACGTATTCTTTGACTATTCGCGAATTTCGTTATTTTCGCGCACGTACTAATTCAAGCATTTATTTTACCTTATATATATATATTTTCTTCGGTAATAAAATTCAAATTTGTCCAGACTTAATCAGTCTATGTAGCACAGCAAGTTCAAATTCGTCATCCGTCCAAACCGCAAGCCGGAGATTTTAATCTTAACTTTCCCAAACAAATAAGGAATTCGTGTTGCAAAGTCTTGTCTCTTAAAGTTGTCTTGCAGCAATGGGAAGTGGGCACAGTTGCCATATAATCCATCCTGCCCACTTTCTGAATTTGATTTTTTTTTTTTTGGCAATTATTCTTGTTTATCTAGCAACCTAGATTTTTATTACGTCATCGACATCAAGAATAATAAGAATTTTAAAGAAAATTCTATTTTGACAACCCAAATATTTACGCGTCATAGCGAAGACAATTAGAACATTTAATTCCACTTTGAGATTTTATTAAGAGTTTTTGCGAGGTGAATTATTTTTTTAGTGTGTTCTTCAGATTTTTAGATCTTTTGAATTCTTAAATTCCAGGTGGTGATGCTCTTTTTCATTAGTTTAAATAATTCTTTTTTCTTTCTGTATTAATTATTTTAAGTTACTGTTTCAAATTTTGTGGATATAGCCTTTTTTAGCTTGTGTACAGCCATTTTTTACAAATGTTATTAAAAAATAAAATATTACTTTTATATTAATTGTTAATTAAATGAGTATCTTAAAATTTGTATTTATATTTAAAAAAAAATGATGTTTTTATTTCTTTTTTAAAATCATTATTAGGCAACATTTAAATATTTTTATTATTTTTGTTTTTTGTGAATGTTCCTATGTTTACATTAGAATTCATGATCTTATTTTCTTTAGAATTCGTATTTACATTGTCAAAATTATTATTTTTATTTTTTCCCTTATTAGTATTTACATTTACAAAGTTATTGTTCTTTTATGCTTTCTTTTTTAAAATCGTAATGTTTTAAAAATATATAATGACGTTTTTGTATTTATCTGATTTAGATTCATTATTTAAACGCTTCAGGAGAACATTTAATGCGTCACACACTCAATTACGTCATCTGGGCAATGATTTCTTTGTGGTCAGAAATTCGCATGATGAATTATATGGCAGCTATGTCGTGATATATTTTTGGCTTGGTGAAGAATATATCACTTTATTGTCCGGTGGGTTCAGGATTCGATACCCGATCTGCTGATAACAAACATGCTGAGAATATATATACATGTTAAAATGTGCAGGAGGCTATAATATGCATCGGTTGGAGTAGGGTAGATTAATGTAGGCAAGGAAACTGACAACTTAGTTTTTGACTGAGGGCTCCAAGCAATACAAACAGAAAGCTGTAAACATCAAATAATCTAATTTGTGTGAAGGATAAGAATCCATAAATAGATCTGTAATTTAGCTAAAATTTAATTCGATTGACTTCAATTACAGATCTTCTCTTCACTGACGAGGCTCTATGTAAACGGATAAAAACATCTCATATTTTCACAGGAGCCTATTCGAACTTTCCTTTGCCTCTCTGGGCACCCATTAAAAATTCCCCGGAGGAGCAGGAAACATCCAATCGTAAAGAGTTTGCACAGATGGCCTGAACTTCTCTCGATGTGCTATATCTGCTTCCATAAAGATCCTGCAGCAAAAGGCAAAGAACAAGATTAGGGCCAACGAAAAGGAGACTCACAAAAAAAGAAATAGTTTCTTTTCTCTTAGTCCAATAGAAATGTTTCTCTGAAGAATACCAGAGCAGAGGAGAGGGGAGACAAGGGATTTGAAATTGCGTCTGTCCATCCAGCACGCTAACACCGTCCCGGGAAGCATATGTCACGTGGGATCAAGTCGGCTTTGGCAGGAAAAAAGAGCAGCCATTGGATTTCCCAACAACTCTCCTCTTTTAGGCGGGTGCAACAAAGGTGCAAGCCATTGCCTGATGGGGAGGCGCATTGTTCTTGGGCTTCTTTTTATTCACAGAGAAGTGTTCCTAAATACGTTGCCAGTTGAGAGACAACTTATTCTTCTTCCCCTTATCGTCCTTGACAAACGATCTCCACGTTTTGTATGGCTTGAGACAGGAATGTAAAATCCATAGTCAAACAAAACTGCTACATATTATAAAATCGGAATAATTTTCAAAAGAGTTTTTTCTGTGATATTTAGAATAAAGTAAAATTGTAAGCACTATCTTTTTAGGAGATCTAGGCAATTGATTTTTATTGGCACATTAAGTCTAAATTTCATATTAATATAAGTAGAATAATAATAATAATTATAATTCATATAACTGTATATAAAATTATTATTAGATATTTTTGAAAAAATATAAAATACATATTTTTTAAAAAATTTTTTTAGTTATTTTTTTCACTTTAAAATACTGATTAGAGATGCTCAAGTCAATTATGCATAACGAAGCAAAATCTTTCAGCTGATTACATCTTTTATAATAATTAATCTGTTATAAATTTGCAGTTAAACACGTTATATGTTTTAGACATGCAAAATGTAATTTGAGCTCACACCGTTATCGATGTAAAAACTTATGCATAAATAAAATTTTAAATAGTTAAAACACTTACCATGGCTTCTGATGTGATTGTATTCCCTGTTCATAAACATTACGAATTTTTATTTAAAAGGAAAATTTCTATTTATATTTTAAACTCGGTATTTGAGAGAATACTTTAAGCTATATTTTGTATATCTTATATTTACATTCACATAATTGTTTTAGTTAAAAGATAATATGATAATACTTTTGGTTCTTACAAGTGAAAAGTATGATTAAGATCTGGAAATGATAACAGCAACCTTAAACTATATCGTTAGATTTAGGGTGCTTTATTGTTTTCATATCTTTCATTGAGCGTCTAAATGCATAAACAAGTTACACATTGTGGATCAATTCCTTAAATCAAAATTCCAATTAATAAATTGTTGGAGAATTACCTAGTATCGATTATTCTACCTTAATAAGGGGTAAATCTAAGTATTCCATGCAGATAAAAGTTTTGTTATAAAAATATGCTTTAAAAATGAATGCTTCTTAAAGTAATTATCTTTCATAAGAAAACAAAACATTCTATGAAAACCAACATTTTAAGAGTAAAGAAAAATATTGTTATACCTCTTAGACTGGCACAGATATCATTTAATCCTTTTTGGCTAGTTTTTAAATTTATTGAGTCTCTTGGCTACTTTCTCCATTTTCTATATAGTATTTTATTTTGATAAATATCTTACGATATTCATCGTGAAGTATATATCAAACACCGCTTTATTTACATTTGAATTCTCATGAGTTATGATTCAAGCAGAATTTTCTTACTAATTTCCCGAATTTCCATGTTATTTATGTTCTTCTTTATTGTATAGTAAGTTCTTCCAATTAATTAAATTATATTTTTTTTTCATTAAAATCGAAATCAATAATTTTTTTGTTTTTAATTTTATTTCTGTCTCTATTAAATTTCTGTAGCAATGATGTTTTTAATACAGATATGTTTATTATAAACGATTCTAATTAAATATAATAAAAATTTATATCTTTTTACCTGATCGACTATTAGAAATTTTAATTTACTGATGAAATATGTGCTTACATTTGCTCTTTTTCAATTTTTATTGTTCATTCCACTAGTACTTATTATCCCTATTTTTCACTTATAAATATTAATATTTTAGTCTATTCTATGAAATCTTGTATTTATTCCTTGTTTAATTGTGTTATTGTTTTTAAATAGCATTAATTTACTTTTACTTAAGGATTTACAGAATTGTTTTGAGAAAAAAAAAATTGATTAAATAATCTGGGAGACATTTTTCGTCTCTACGACAAAAGGACGTTGAGATGCCGCACCACTTACATCAAACGTTATTTAAATGTGTGTTTTACTGCATGATCAAATAGAGGTGGAAAGTGCGAATTTTTCTCGAATGTCAGATAGATATTCACTTTATAAGGATTCACAAAAACTTCTCAAACTCTCTCGCAGCAATTTGCTGATTTCCAGCAACTTTTATAGTAGTCATAAAAATTGCTGAAAATCAACAAATAACCAATAAAGCCATAAAGAAATTTTAGGAGTAATTAAGAAATATATATAAATTATCTCTAATTTTAATTAAAAATTCTTGTGATATCGTTTTATGGTCTCTATTTCGTAAATGATCTTATAAACAGTTTTCAATGAAATTGTAATGAGTGATTAATTAATTCCTTCTATTTGATAAATTTTCTTAATTATACTTTCTATAATAATCACAATTATAAGCACAATTATTTTGATTTCTATAGTTTCGTTATTGAGGCGCGAATGGCTGGTAGAAAATTGGCGCAGCTGTATCTCGTCTTGGATATTGTGAGTTGGATTTTCGCCCCGACGGAAGAGCATCTTTTTTAAAGGATTTATGCATGGTTAATGTTTTATTAGGTCCAATGTGTTTGCCTAGGGGTGTGGTGTATTGCTGGAGGATGCGGTGCCCTCTCAGGTATCGTCACTGAACTATGGTTTTAAATTAGCGACTTCAATAGGCAGAAAAAGGTGACCGGAAATATTATTTATTTAGAGAAAAATTTCACGGAATTTTACAAATATTCAGTACTCGAATTCGGTAATTTTTTAAAAACAAACCATATGTGTAGAATTGTTAATTAAAAACTAAACACTATATTAAGCAAATAAACATAAATTTGGCACTGTTCAACGAAGTGAATATATACTTAATAATACCACACACACCTTCTGCTTTTTATACATTTAAATGCTTAATTTTGTGTAACTAATATGAATTTTAGCCCCAAGGTCCTCCCTCGACCCCCCCTAACCATGACTGCTGTAGATCCCTTGACTGCAGACGGCCCATCCGTCACCCTTACCATCCTATATTGTATCTACTGTTAATACTTAATAAAGTTATGCCTTCAACTTTTTTTGTATGTATGTGTAAGGTTAACTGATGATATTGCAAAATGTTACTGGCTACTGTTTCTGCTGAAAAGAATCAGCTGATCACAGTTCAAACGTCGAAGCATTTTTCCAGTGACAAAGTGGACGCCAGAGAACTGGCACCAATGCACAGACATCATTCCCCACGAAAAATTAATTTGTGCAGACTCTCTTGGCACGGGAATCTTCTGCTTGACAAGAATTTAATCAGATAACATGAAAATGCCTCTTTTGTTCTCATTGACTTTACTCAATATTTTTTTTTATTAAAGTTCTAATTCATGACTGATACAAATTGTTTGATATAAATTTCGAAAGTTACTTTGTTTTACATCATCCTACTAAATCACATATATTAAATTGCAAGTTTTGTGCTATTTATGCATCCTGAATTTGTGCTTTCAGAATGTCCATCTGTCGGTGAGAGTACTTGGAAGTTTTCCGATTTCCTTTTCGATACGTGAATCTTTTCTATTGCCTATAAAATTCCTTCCCAAAGTCTGCACTGTATGGTGGATGCTAAAGAAAAGGTCTTACAGCAACTGTCATCCATTGAGCTATCCTTGGTATCATCCAGTGTCAAAGTTTCCCCAGATCTTTTATTTTAAACTACACAATCAATAATTCAAAATTATTATGTCAATATATAAATATTTTTCTAATAACATTTTTGATAAATTATTCATTTTAAGTTTGAAGTTTAATCCAATGAATATAAATTATCATTAGTGTTTTTTTGGAATGCAACCAATACAAATCTGGTAAAGTAAGAAGCTTAAAGCTTCACTGACATTTCTTCCTGCATATTACCGACCAAATTGTTAGTCTCTGAAAAGCAGTGTTTGGCACTTTCCCCAACAACTCTTGTGTTGTGTTTCAATTTCATGTATTTTACTCCACAATCTACTATTATAAAAACTCTTATAAAAAATATCTCTTTTTCTTTTCTTCTAACCATCCCTGGATTATGATACATTACTCTGGGAATCTGATGGGTGATTCGATCGGACATTTTCGAACTTTTCTAAGTGATTAGTTCGCACCCCGCTAAAGCACATCGTAAAAGCCTTTTTTTAACGGTATCGGATTTATTTGGGATAAGAAAGAAGGCGGGTAAATAGCACTCTACTATTAAGAGACCATTAGCCCTGAGACCAAGCTAATACCGGGCAGCACGCAATGCCCACTCAGAGCACTCACCCAGCTTCCGGTTCCTAAAGTAATGGAAGGAACTGAAGATCGCTCTATAAAAAGCCCTTTGATTGTATTCGTGCACTGAATATTGCACTTAGTTAGAAGTTATCGTCCTCATTATCATGAAAAAATGATGCCTGTAGTGTGGCTCTGGTCGATGGAAAAAAATTTAGAATACAAGCAAAAATGTTTCTGGTATTCTACAAACACATAAATATCCGTCTGAAGATGCAGATGATAAAGCTATAAAAAATACACTTAAATCTAATATCATTTGAATTAATTTGATCTTGTAGAACATTTTGAAACAAAAATGTCAGATCCGTTGTTCATCATTTGAAACGATTATGTTCTAGACTGATAATCTCAATTAATTTATTAAAAAGTTTATTAAAATTTAAAATGATAGAAACAACAGTATTTTTTGTATCGTCATAAAAATTTTTTCCATGGTTTTAATAAGAATACCTATTGAATAATTTAATAATTTTCTGTAAAACGCGCTAATGAAATATCACTATAGCTAACAGTAATTTTCAGATTAACGTGTGGATTCTATGCGCATCTCAGGCCTGGGTGTCCTTGTTGGATTGCTTTAGCGTATTTTCCTAAGACAGTAGCTCTCAAATGAATTCTTGAGATTCACTGATAAGTCGGGAAATGGTTCGAAACAATTTTAGCTTTAAATAACAGTGGAATATTCTAGTTGCTTTTTCTTTCTAAATCTACTCTAATATCGAATGCATTTTGAATGATGTTTTTTCCTGAAGGAAAAAAAGATGATTTTCTCTAAAGAGGGTCGCAAAAGCATGTGCGTCTAATAAATTTCTATTATTTGTAGTGGCAAGATCCAACATTACAATTGGAGTTTTATTAAATTTTTTGTTCTAGAATAAATACATAAGCACCCTTGTTCTACAAATTTACCCGACGGGAAAGGAACCGCGGCCTTCTTGCCCTGAGCTGAGCTTGCCAGGAACCGTCGCTCTGAGAAAGCCTGTCCACTCTTAAAGGCCCCGTAGGATTGGAGGCCACCCGATAGTCCACATCTGAATGTCAACTTCCGAATTCCTGCATTTTGTCTCTTACTTCAGTTAGATCCCAAACATTTTAACTAGTCACAGAAAAATTTGATGCCGTCTATTCTAAGCGATTGCTTTAAGCACCTTCTACAATTCGCGAAAAACTATTGGGAAAATAATTTATAATATAAACTATTAATAACTATTTATTAATAGTTATAATATAAACTATTGATAACTAAGGGTAAAAAATTTAATGGTTAATTTATTGTAGGTTATTGTATTAAATTGTTGAACTTTAAATATTATAAAATGTATGTAAAATATCTGTTAAAATTTTAATTGAAAAAAATTATTTCTATTAGTTAAAAATAAAATTTTAATTTATTTACTTTTTTAAAATGAGAGATTCAACATTTTATCAAAATAATTTTTATTTGCTTTACATATTGCAATGTTTCTAAACTATATATTTAATGAAAGCATTTTAAAATATTCAGTGAATAAAACTTAATAACAAAGAACCCCAGTACACTTTTTAATTTTTATACTAAAAGCTTATGGTATTATAGATTACATTTAAGCATTTCATGAGAGAATATTTAGAATTAATAACTTTATCTTTAAAAATATATATTTACAGTAAACTTCAGTTTTAAATCCAATCACTTATAGAATACTCTTATAATTATTATTTTTTAAAAATGAGCCCATTTCTAAAATCAAGAAACAATATACTAATCAAATATCAATTCTTATAACACTTCTCCATTCATTATTAAATTGAATTATAATAAAAATAGTTTTGATATCTTAACATGTTTACGGTTCAATTTTTTAATACCTAAATCTTTTGCTGTATGTTAATTCTATTTTAATTTTGCTTTTATAATATAGAATATTTAAAAAAAAAAAACAGGAATAGCATAGAGACTTGTGTAATATAAAGCATTCAGACAATGAAAACTGAAAATAATAACTTTCTTCTTAACAAGAAATCCTTTCTACAAAATTACTTAAAGTTTACTACATTAAGTAGCTATATTATTATTTTTTAATCGATAGTTTATTTCTATTTATAAATGAATTAATATTGATCTTCCGTTTTTATTTAATTAAAAAGAGAAACAATTTTCTTATAGTTGAATCAGTTTGACAAATAATCATAGAATTGTTTTGTATTTAAATTGCGAGTCATATCAAAAATACAAATTATTTTAGTACCTAAATGTGAGAAGGAAGGGGTATCAAATAAAGTTACTCTATCAACGCTCATGAGTTGAACTGAAACCAAAGACAACAGTAGAATACTTGCAAAGCTTATGAAACAAATTGAACTGAGGATCCCTAATCGATTTTTAAGGTTATTGATGCAATCTATGAAGAACATAGCAAAGAATTTCACAATTTCAAAATTACGTGCTTCACATATTATAAGGGTGGGTAATTTAAAACCAACTGACATTTTGAAATGATCCCATCATCATTGACCAATATTGCTATTTACTTCTCAATAGCGTCAAAAATTTGAACACAATTTTTTGAGGAAGAATCATTTTTATTTGCTTTACATACGTGTAAAATGTAACAAAATGATGCATGTATATAAAACATTACATGCATGCAATGTTTTACATAAGTGTAAAACATAAAAAAATGATGCTTTATCAAAAAATTTATCCATGGATTTCATGATAGCTATACAAATGGAAGAGGTGTGATATGTAGATTGGCTTGTGATTTAAGTTGTAGCATATACTGTTGACTATTTATTTTATTAATACTATCAACTATTCAGTTATTTTGACTTCCTTTCAACAACGATGTGATTAGGTCTTTTATCTTATTTAATTTTTATTTGTTAAAGTCCACCACACTACGTGTTGTGCCTTTTTACTACCTTTTGGTGCACATTACTTAACGGAAGTCTAGACTTTAAGTTGGTACACTAAATTGCTCCTGCCAACGAATTCATAATAAGTTATTAAATTTTTCTATAATGAATATGGGTTTTATTATTTTGGAAAATCTAAATTACCTTTGAATATCATGGAAAATGGAAGAAAGCATTCACTCGGAAAAGGAAAATGACAAGGCATGTAATGAAGCCTTCTCATAAAATGACCCGAGAAACCTAAAAACTGAAATCAAACTTAAAGTATAATATTAGGTTGGGGGAAAAGAAATCCATTATTTTTACGTGAACTTTATGTAACTTCTTTTGGATTCACTTTGTAAAAAGGTTTAAAACTGCTTTTATATAGATTTTTAGGTCTTGCGCGTTACGACTGCTGACATGCGGTTAACTTCGATCATTTTTGATATTTTATAGACATTTTCGACGATGCTGTATCCACATGCGAGGTGCATCTCTAACATCAAAAATACCCGAATGGAATCGACGAAACAAAAATTGTACGTAACTGGTTGCTACATTCTTATATAGGACGATAAACACCTTTCACAATTTTAGCCACCCGGCTATCTTTTTCGTCGTTACAAGAGAAAAACGAAAATGTATCGAATTTTCTGTTTGTTGTCTTCCATTTTTAAAACCTTGTACACGTAACTGAATTAATCAAACAAAAAAAACCGCAAGAGAATATTTTAGTGTCAAATGTCACCTTTCCAACGAGCATAAATCTGAAATTATTTGATATATACCTCACGAGATAGCGATCACTACAGACGTCCACCGAAAAAATAATGGATTACTTTTTCCCCAAACTAATATTATAAAAAGACCTCAAATTTACTCTAAACAAGAGAAGAAATTGAAAATTTGAGCGTAATGTTGTTCAATTTTAATTGTGAGACAAAAATGCTAGAACAAAGTTTCAAAGATTGATATCCTGAAACCACTTAAGGAACAGAGAAGCAAACAGATCTTTCTCAAAATGAGACAAAAATAACTACACTAGTAGGGTACCGTCCATGGTATAAAAAATCAAAATTGCCACTTAAAATATGTAATATTTTTCACAGGCCGTCCTGAGTAGTGTCTTCAATGTAATAAATTAAAAATTATCAACCATAATGGGAATAAGCTCATGCCTTATAGAGGAGTTGGCGATCAAAATAGATTTCAAAATCAGTTTTAATAAAGTAATTAAATGAACGTCTGAAAATAGTTAATTGGAGGAAAATAAATCCATTATTTTTACATAAACTTATAAGCTTTATTTACATATTTTCAATTAGATTTGTGCAAATGATTATAAACTGTTTTTTGGCTGACTTTTAGTTTCTAGACTGCTAACATGCTGGTCAACTTCGGACATTTTTGAGAATTTATCTGTTTTCGACGATTTGCCTACCTATGGGAAGTACACCTTTAACATCCAATATACCTGAATGAAATCGATGAAATAAAAATTACATGCAATTGGCTGTTACGCTATCGAACAATCAACACCATTCCAGATTTTCTATTGTCTGATTTGTATCTTCGCCTTTTTCAAAGAAAAACTGTGAATGCGCTGCACTTTCTTTTTGTTGACTTCCATTTTTAGCTCAAGCTTAAAAATGAATGAATTAAGTAAAAAACGACAAAATATTATTTAATGCGAAATGTGATCTTTCTAACGAACATGAATCTGAAAATATGTCTTGGATACTGTACGAGATATCGAACACCACAGTTATAGACCAAAAAAATAATTGTCTATATTTCCTTAATCCCATATGTCACCTAAAATATGTAATATTTTTATAGCGTTTTTTGAGTAGTGTCTTCATTATAACAAATACAAAACTATCAAAAATAATCTTACGTCTTATAGAAAATTTGACAACCAAAATCGATTTAAAAATCAGTTTAAATAAAGTAATTAACGCCTGAAAGCATATCTATGGTTGCCATCAGAGATTTTGGAGTACATTATTATTATATACTATTAACATTACAATATTAGGCGTGATTTCGGCATCTATTTCTGTGATACGAAATCGCTTCAGTCCCAGAAGTTCCGCATTTATTATTTTTTATTTTTGTTGTACTGCATTCGTTGTCTCATGGTTTTTTTTTTTTTTTTTGCATTTTAATTTAAACCTCTCTCAAAATAGTAAGTGATTATAGAGCTTTCAATATAAAAATTTAAAATGAAACTGTCACTATGTGATGTCAGGGGAATCTATTGAAAAATAAGAAAAAATTATTCTTCTTATCTGATATGACAGTAATTCGAAAAAGGATTTTTAAAATCACATCAACCTTTTCATACCCCTAGCAATCTATATATAGAAAAGACACTTTAAACCGGATGGTTGGATGGATTTTGATACAAATTTATTATATTAAAAACTGGCAAAACGATTAATTTCCTACAATATTATTTCTTACAAAAAAAAGTGATTAATTAAGAACAGAATAAAGAACGCGAAAATAAATATCTAACACAAATCCAAATTAGGTAATACTTCATAATAAACTTAAATATGATTTTTTAAATATTCCATTGTCTGTGAATTTGTTGAACGTGCCAAAGACCAGGTGCTTACCTTAATAGACGATTTTCATTTTGAAAAACCCTTGTAAGATAAAGCATCTTAAATAAGAAAAAACTGAAAAATTTACTAAAATAAGATTAAATTTCAATTTTATTTTTCGAATAAATATTGTTATCTTTTTTACACCGAGAAAAGCCTCGTAGCATTTTTGTCAAATTATGAGTTTGCGGGATACTGAATGAAAATAAGAAATAAAAGCTCCTGTAGCTCCCGTGAGAAGAAAGAAATGGAGTGAGTACTTTAGATTGCTTTCATAATATTCACATTTTTAATACACTACTGGCCATTAAAATTGCTACACCAAGAAGGCGACGTGCTACAGACGTCAAATTTATACGAAAGGATGAAGGTGCTGTGATATGCAAATGATTAACTTTTCAGCGCATTCAGACAAAGCAGGCGCCAGTAAAGACACCTACATTGTGTTTAAATGAGGAAATTGTTCAGCCGGTTCCTCATACACAAATTTCATTTGAACATTTTGCCTGGTGAAAAGTTGTTGTGATGCCTCGTGTAAGAAGGAGAAATGCGTACCAGCACGTTTCTGACTTTGATAAAGGTCGAATTGCAGCATACCGGGATTGCAGTTTATCTTATCGCAGTATTGCTGCTCGCGTCAGTCGAGATCCAATGACTGTTAGCAGAATATGGAATCGATGGGTTCAGGACGGTAATACGGAATGACATGCGGGATCTCAACGGCCACCTATCACTAGCAGCCGAGAAGACAGGCATATTATCCACATGGCCGTAATGGATCGTGCACCACGTCACGAGCCGTGAGTCAAGAAACGGGGTCGTTTGGAAGACAACAAGTGTCTGCACGAACAGTTCGACGACGTTTGCATCAGAATGGACTCTCAGCTCGGAGACCATGGCTGTAGCTTCCCTTGACGCTGCGTCATAGACAAGAGCGCCTTCAATGGAGTGATCAACGACGAACCTGGGCGCACGAATGGCGAGACGTCATCTTTTCAGATGAATCCAGGTTCTGTGTACAGCATCGTGTTGAAGCTGCATGGACATCTGTACCTGTACATGCAATCCAATCTCTGTTTGACTCAATGCCCAGGCGTATAACTGCTGTTATTACTGCCAGAGGTGTTTGTTCGGGGTACTGATTTCTCAGGATCTATCTAGCCAAATTTTTCGAAAATTTAATCACTTGATATTTCTAGTATAATATATTTGTCCAATAAATATCATGTTGTTATCTGCATTTCTACCTGGTGTAGCAATTTTAATGGCCAGTAGTGTAGTAATTAGAACTTCCACCATTATGTTATTGTATAAAAAAATTTAAATAATTACGATTTCTGCAGAATTATAATAAAGGCAATTAAATATAATAAATTTTTCAACTATTTTAGTAGTATGAATGAATAATTAAGAGTGGATTTTCATTGCCACTTTTAGCATGTTCATCTATCAAATAGTTAAAGATTATCAGTATTTATTGCGTGCGATTTATGAAATTAATATTTTAATGAACCAATGAAAAAAATTTTTCAAAAAGACAAAATGAAACCTAAAGTAATTTGATTGGTACAACCTTTTCAATCAAGATCACGACGTTCAGTATTTTATGACAGCATTTGATTTTTAGCATATTATTTGGTATTGCGCACTCAAATGTCACTTCTTTGCCGAAAATAAAGCTTTTAGCGGATTCCCTTCTTGCAATCCATGATATATCAAATAAATCGACTTACAAGTGAATGAACATGAACAGTTTTAATCAGAAATATAATTGAATACGGGAAAAAGTTTAAAGAGGAAAATGTAAGAAAAGAAAAACAAATAAGTATGTATATCAGGTATTATAGAACTATTTCTTTAGATTTGTGTTTTCAGTTAGATACTTCGAAAATAGTAGTATGTTTGGAATATATTATATAAAAAATGAATTCAGTGCACTAGTACATTGGGAAAGAATAGAGAAAGTCATTACGTAGTTCATTTGTTTCAATGCTTTAATGGTGAATATAAGTGTAAGAACTTTTTTGACATTCTCTGGCGACATCTCAACACTGAAATCGTCAGTCTGTTGACATATTTCTTTTCAACTGTAATGAAATTTCACCAAACAACATTTTACTTTGATTGTTTGGACAAAAGGTTAATTTCTTTTGTGCATTTTCTTGTCGTATAAATTATTCATAAAATTCCTAAATTCAATAACATTTCTTAACATACATCATTTAGCTTAAAGCTTTAATTTTTTTCTTAAGTAAAAATTCAAAATAATTTCATTTTTAAGTTCAAGTCCTCATGAGAATCAAAAACTTTATTAAAAGATAATTAAGGAGCAGCTTTTACCTAATGACGTCTAAGGGTTTCGATTCCGTGGCACCTTTCCAATTCCCCGGAGTTTGTGTAATTGGCGCGCAAACACTCGGCTCCGAATTCAATTAAGGAGAATGTTGTTTACAATGCAGACGAGATAAGCATCTTCCCGCCGGATCAGGAAATGTATCGCCATGTTTCCAACGTTTGTATCGCTGATCTTATTCCGATTCTAATCGAACTAGATTTGGCTTTATATTTATGGACACTTTTATGCACAGCCAACTTGAAAAATCCTTCTATAATGGCTGCTAGCAATCTGGAAAGACATTGGAGCCGATACTGAGGAATCAAATGCTTTAATTGAATTGGGGATGGGGTTTTTGTTAAATATATAATAAAGTTTGTTAAGTAAAAAACATATATCAAAAAATATTTTGGTGTTTAAGTGCAAATTAAAAACATGTTTTTAAAAGAAAAGGAGTGTTGTTGAAATTTTATGGTATCCTTTGATATTACAGTTTAAAAGTTCGGTAATATTCCATTATACCTTGGTAATCGATGACAGAAATAATTGCTAAGCAGTTTTTTGCACAGAAATAAACTTTTGCATTTTAATAATTTTTGTCAATAAATGATAATTATTTAGTTATAAAATGTTTGTACTAATTTTTAGTAGTTTCTATAATGTAAACATTTTTAAGCTATTCACGTCATAAAAATTTACTACAGTTTTAATTTTTTTTTTCCACTACGATGATTATAATGCGATTGTTCAAACAATTTAGTATATGAAAATCATAGTACATGAAAATACTAGAGTGTTTTCTTAAAGGAAATATAATTTTACGTATATATTTTCTTTACGAAAATAGTGAAGCAGACGGCACTTAAATGTTGATCACAAAACCAGGAATCCAACATCTACATTTTCCCCTGAAAAATATAGCCTATTTAACTTAACTAACAAATTACTAATTTTTAAAAATAATTTTGTCTCTCTAAGATAAATGTACCTAAGAGTAAAAAAAATGGTTTGCGCTTTTGCTTTCAGTGGGAATTACTGTTGGTGTGATTCTAGCATCGAGATGAGTTTCATGTAGTGGTTCGGAAATTATTTAAAATAGAAATCCTTTTTAAATTGACCTTCGTTGTAAAAACAAAGAACAATAGACCAGGCAAAGGAAATTAAAATTAGTTTATGTGACGCGCTCAATGCTTCAATAAATGTGATGAGAGGTTATTCCATTTTACTTCCCTATTTCCGTATTTTAGCTTGATGGTTGATTTCACTAATGCAACTTTAGCTGAACAACTTTCGCCATACATTGCATGCTTTTCTCTTCATAACTGCGCATTACAGCAGTCGATAAAAGGAAACTCGTTTCTAACGCCTTCATAATAATTTAAAATCGTACAAATGGTATGCGATGCATATTTAACCCTCAAGAATATGTGTTGTTGTTGGATACACCTAACATCCAATCCGGTAAATATACCACATGGTAGAGCAAACAAAAACCTTTATATATATATATATATATATATTAGTTTGGGGAAAATTTATCCATTTTTTTTTTCGGTAGACGTCTGTAGCGATCGCTATCTCGTGAGGTATCTATCAAACAATCTCAAATTTATACTCATTGGAAAGGTGACATTTGACACTAAAATTTTCTCTTGCGGTTTTTGTTTCATTAATTCAGCTATGAGTACAAGGTTTTAAAAATAGAAGACAACAAACAGAAAATTCGATACATTTTAGTATTTCTTTTATCATGGCGAAAATGCTGAGCAGGTGGCTAAAATTGTGAAAGGTGTTTATCGTCCTATATATGACTGTAACAACCAGTTACGCACAATTTTGGTTTCGTCGATTCCGTTTGGGTATTTGGATGCTAAAGATGCACCTCGCATGGATACAACATCGTCGAGAATGTCTATAAAATATCAAAAATTATCAAACTTGACAGCATGTCAGCAGTCGTAGCTTCCCACAAGACCTAAAAATATACATGAAAACTGTTTTAAACCTTTTTACAAAGCGAATCTGAAAGAAGTTACAAAAAGTTCACGTAAAAATAATGGATTTCTTTTTCCCCCAACTAATATGTATAGAAACTAAACACTTCAGAAAAATAATTGAAATGCTGCATAATTTTTAAATAAATAAATTTCTAAAAGTCTACAGTATAATATGTCAATAAATAATAGTCATATCAAAGGGAAACAAATATCATTTTATTCATTTGGAGAAACAATCGATAATCCCAATTATTTATTTATATGAATACTTAGGTATACATTTATCTTTATATAATCTATTTTTAACCTACAAAAGGAATTCAAACGAATTAAGAACAATCTTTGATGATGGTGCTTCGTTAGCTTTAGAATCAAATCCTATCTATTGAAAGATCATAGCTTGCACGAAGAGTCATTAAAATTTATAACCAAAGCTTCATTCTCTGCTGAATACTTTGCTCGTCATTATAAAGCATAAGTGTATTTATGGAAAT
Source organism: Latrodectus geometricus (assembly GCA_026290005.1). Classification (NCBI taxonomy): domain Eukaryota; kingdom Metazoa; phylum Arthropoda; class Arachnida; order Araneae; family Theridiidae; genus Latrodectus; species Latrodectus geometricus. The sequence continues at coordinate 1,054,742 of JAPDSC010097265.1, read as the reverse complement.
TGTTCTTCTCAGTACTTTTCGTAATTAAAGAATGTTGAAATATTCAAGATATTAAAATTCCAATTAATTCTTCTGTGTTTCAGAAAATCATTCGATTATTCCAATTTGCAAACAAGAAAGATGCTCTAAAATTCCTTTAGAAGAAAATATTATCAGTACAAATTAATCCAATGAAATTTAATGTATCTATTTTATATTATATAGAATTGAATTAATGTAAAATATAACTGTGAAGATAAATTATTTCTACTGTTGAATTATTCTGTATAAAATAAAATCCCTTATAAAATGCCATTCTTGGTTTTTTTTCGTATTTTTATTCTTATTTTCAATTTAATCGCAAAATATAAAAATAGATAACTTGATTTATTTCAGACTGTATAATGGTTATTTTAACAATGCTTTCCACTGATGATAAGACGAAAGATTTCGAAGAGCTTTTCCCAATGCACTCAGTTGTGACAAGATCCCAAACTCCCTTCTCATGCATAGAGAAAAAAATCTGTGAACTTCCTCTCCTAAGTTCCATCGGAATTTTATTCAAAATTATTGAAAATTAATTATTTATTTTGAAAAAAGTAGGTATTACTTGGAATATATTAAAATTTAAGTAAATTCATTAGTTTGTAAACATAAAATATAAAAATATAAATTATTCAGAATTTCAACTTCTTGGAAATATATATATATATATATATATATATATATATAGTAATGTTAAGAGTGATTAAAATTTCATAGAAAAAATATAAATGCAAATATATAGATTTTAATAGATAGGGTAATAATATAATGAATGTCATATTTTCCTATTTTCATTTTCAGCTGTTTTAAGAACCTTTATAACAATCACATCAACTGACTGCTATCAGAAAAATATAAATATACACACTCTGATTACGGATTCACTTTTTTAGGTCATTGAAAAGGAGTTTATTAATAATAAACTTACTTCACTAACACCAAACCTAGAAAAATTTCCTTCGTTCATGTATTAAATGATCTATCTAAAGAAAATATATAGTGAATAATAAATGGATACTTAAAATAAAGTTAAAGAATCATTATATACTTTTCAAGAAACTTCTTCTGATAACTCAGTGTCAGCATAATTTATAAACATAAACTTGTTCATGTCATTTTTTTCAATTCTGAAATTTTTAGAACAACAAGTATACGCATATTCATTTTTGGTAATTATAAATAGATCCTCATAAATGCTCTGATTATATCTGCAGTGATTATAAATTAACAAAGCTTTATAATAAACATTCAATTCAGTGAGTATCATTGGCGACTATAGTTTGCTGGTTATTTTGATTGTGTAAGAGTATTGACATGTGGAAATTCGTTATTCTCTTTTGGTATAACTTTATGATAAGAAACTACTTCTTCTCAATGTACGCATCAATTAAAAACATCAAGTATCTCTTTCTCTCAAGATTTGAGTGACATCAAACGCTACGAGTTCAGAATTCGTTGAATAAATATAAAGCCATAAAATATTTTACTTTAAAAATCAATAAAATTGATGATTCAACTTTATATAAAAGCAGAGTATATAGTTAATTACTGGGTTTCTCTGTTTGTAACATCTTGAAAGGCCCATGGCAAAATCTCCCAGTACGCTTTGTGTGTGAATTTGGACCAACAAATTTGTTGAAATGAAGGCCAGAGAGCTAACAGTTTATTTGCATGATCGGCTCAAAACTCGACTGATAAAACTCTATTTTCATTGCTAGTGGGTAAAGGATAGAGGATTAATCTATTTCAAGCTGGATATTTGAAATTCGTGTATTAAGGTATACAAATAATTTTAAAGTAATCACTTAAACCAATAAAGATGAGAGCAACAAAATGATGCTTCAGTTCAATTTGACCCATGTTTCTCAATGCCTATACAGCCGTTTGTTGGTGATTCGTTCTTTCTATCATCGCACTTGGTGCTGTGGTAATCTATCGAGTATCTGTAGAAAGTGGATCAGAAGAGTAAACTTTAAATACCTTGTGTTTAGAAGATAAGTATTTTCTCTCTTCATGATAATGCACCACGTTAACTTTACATTATTCATCCAAACGTTTTGTGTCAAATTCTGTGTGAATTATCGATCACAGATTTTATTCTTCAAATTTACAAAAATTGATTTACACTGAACTAGTAAAAATGATGTTTCTAAGTACACCTAAAAGATTTATAAGCTTTATAAAATGTATATTAACTGCAACATTTAAAAGCTAAAGTATTTTTATATAACAAAACAAAATTTTGCATTACATTAACTACATGTAACTTACATTCTTTTCTAACAGGATTATACAATTACCAGGGTCAAAACAAATTACTATTGTTTAAAAATAATAATAGTTTAACTCAGTGTTTCTCAACCTTTTAGTACTCACGGCTCAATTTTCAATCATAATTTTCATCGCGCCCCCCCTCACCACCGCATACAATAAAATATATACAATAATAATGTATTTTGAGTATTTTGGCGCTAAACCAACACTACAACCTTAATTTTAAACTTTACAAATTACCAAGAATACCGAAATTTATTGACATTTTGCAACACCGATCCTCAGCATTGAAAAAACAAGAATCCTATGATTTTTTATTGCTCTTGCGTTTCGCCATGTCGGGCATTCTCACGGTTTCGCGAGAAGTTTCTATTTGTCTGGAAATTGTCTGGTCAGAAAAAAATTAAGCTAAGAGCGAGCGCAGATGTGAACAAATGTTTTCACATAGGGAGAAGGAGAAAGTTCTATGACGCCAATTTCAATTCCAGACAATCTCATTCGAGTCGATCCTTCTATCGCTATTGAATCTATTCTGAATGTGTATATTATATATATTTTCGTGTAATTGCAATTCACCGTATTAAATATTCATGGTTGCAGACTTATGCAGAATCATGGATACATTTTTAAGCGGGCGTAAGCGAGCATTATACGATAGACATGCATCAACAAGTACACAGATGAGCGTGGTTCCGAAAATAAAATCAAGAAAATATTCTCAAGAATACTTAAATTTTGGGTTCACTAGTACTGAAGTAAATGAAGAAGAAAGGCCCCTGTGTATCATTTGCTCAAAAATGTTGGCGGTAGACAGCATGAAACCTAATAAACTTAAATGACATTTGGAAACGCTTCATAGTGAGTACGAAAACAAATCCAGAAAATTCTTCGAATTAAAATTAAAATCATATGAAAAGCAAAAATAATTTTTTAAAAAAACTTTGTCTGTGAATGAAAAAGTTTTAATTGCCTCTTACAAAGTTTCATATAAAATAGCCAGATACAAAAAGCCTCCCACCATTGGTGAAGAGCTTATTTTGCTAGCCGCGATTGATATTGTAGAAATTATGTTTGGAGATAGTTTTGCAAAACAAATGCAGTCTATACCTCTTTCAAATGATACTGTTGCTCGTCGAATTGCTGATATAGCTGAAGATGTAGAGTGTCAGCTTTTGTCGAAGTTGAGTTACAAATTATTTTCAATACAACTCGATAAGGCAACAGATAGTAATAAAGATGGTCATTTCATTGCCTATGTTAGATTTTGTGATGATTTGTCAGTAGTAGAAGAATTACTTTTCTGCAAACCAATAGAACACAAAGCAACAGCACTCGCTTAATTTGCTATCTTAAATGATTTTATTAACGAGGCAAACACAGAATGGAAAAATTGCGTCGGAATATGCACGGATGGTGCTTGGTCTATGTCAGGAATATTCCAAAGTATTCAAGCACTTGTGAAACAAAAATCGCCACAGTCCGTCTGGACACATTGCATGATCCACAGAGAAGCTTTGGCTTCCAAAGAAATGAGTCCTGGTTTGAATATTGTGTTAACTACGGTTGTAACCGTAGTAAATTATATAAAAATGAGACCCCTGAAATCAAGAATCTTTTCCGCACTTTGTAAAGACATGGGTGCAGTACACTCAGCGTTACTATTTTATTGCGAGGCAAGATGGTTATCACAAAAGGAAATTTTTGCAACGTGTTTATGAATTAAGAGAAGAAATCTCCGTTTTCCTAGAAGAGGAAAACAGACCGGAAGCTGAGAATTTTCGCGATAGTTTATTTGTGTTGAAATTGAGCTACATGGTCGACATATTCGAGAAATTAAATAACTTAAATCTTCAACTGCAAGGAGCAAATACACATATATTGGATACGAGTGATAAAGTTAAAGCTTTTTGTAGGAAATTGGAATTGTGGAGCAGAAATTTAAAGCAAGAAAACTTAACAATGTTTGCAAATTTGAATGATTGTATTAAAACTTACAAGGCTGAAGAACTACATGTAAAAGTTGTTTTTGTAACCATTGAAAACCATTTAGCAATGCTAGCAAAGAATTTTAAAAAGTACTTTCTTGCTGAAGACAAACTGATATCAAGTTACAAGTGGGTGAGGGATCCATTTCAAAATACTCCCGAAGGACTCTCAATCGAAGAGGAAGAAACCTTCATAGACTTCATGGCAAGCGGCGAAACCAAAAGACAATTTAGTAATAAATCACTCTTTGAATTTTGGGCAGGAGTGCATGATGAGTTTTCTGCACTAAAAACAAGGGTATTTCGCATTCTACTACCATTTTCAACATCTTACCTTTGTGAAACTGGATTTTTTGCTGTGGCTTCTTTGAAGACAAAATATAGATCTCAGCTAAATATAGAAAAATAACTGAGAGTGTCTATTTCTAATATTAAACCCTCCTTCGAAAAACTTTGCTCTGAAAGACAGGCCCAAGGAAGTCACTAATAATTATTAAATTTGTTTTTAATTTAGTAAGTTGTTTTAATTTAATAAGTTAATTATTAAATGTGTCAAAATGTATTTTGTTTTGTATGTATGTGTGTGTTCTTTCCTTTCAGTCACTTAATCAATTTTTTTAAATAATATTTTCTCTTGGATATGCTGGCGCCCCCCGCTCATTAGTGTGCTCACGCCCCCCTGGGGGGTCGCGCCCCACAGGTTGAGAATCACTGGTTTAACTCATTTTACGGTTGTATTTCATTTTTTTTTTTAGATTACCATCATGTTTTCTTTTCTTACACAGCCCGTTCAACTCAAATTTTCCTTAAATACGAGAAATACAAACTAGAATTTATATATTTAATTTTGCCTTGTATAATTAAATATTACGAATTTAATAAAGTTTTAATATTAAAATTTGCTTTACAAATTTAACATAATTATCTTAAGCAAAGGGAAATGCAAGAAGCTTTCATTATAATTATATATAGTTAGAGTTTGTAAGTTGATGTCGTATGTATGTAAGCTAATGTAAGTATGTATGTAAGCTCATCCATACTATTTTATAAGGCCATCAATGTTTTTTAAATATGGTCAAACAAGAATAAAAACATTCCCCAATTTAAAAGCCGGGAATAAAAGCAGTAATGAACACTGGTTTCATTTTGTTTTTATCGCCTCCATTGTAAAACTATATCTCACAAAGACTTTCACATCAAGTTACCCCAAAGTTTCTGAACACGGATCCTATAAAACTCAAAACCTTTTGTGCGAAATTCTCCTAAATAAGCTTTTTCTTCTTTATCCTGTATCATGCAGTGGTGGATGTTTCCTATTTCTTTCCGTTATTGATTTCATTTTTTCTCGTAAATTTTCATTTATTTGACAGCCTTCGGCCTGCCCTCTCATCTGGAATTTATGGCATTCCTGAGAATTCTTCGCGCCCTCTATTCCCTTTTCCTCAAAATTTCCAGAGATGCTTTTGGCAGACGAAGAATATATGGTAAAATAATGGCTGCCAGGAAAAGTTGGGGATAACACATAATGTGAAGGCTGATTTTATGTGTAAACCACAACGCAAAACCAGAAAAAGTACTACCTCAAAGTTATCATAAATATTTTATCACTAATAGTTTATTTTCCAAATTTTGAAAGTAGAAGCTTTTAAACTTTTAAGGCAGTCTTCTTTAGCTCTATACAATATTTTTTACAATTTCATTCTTTATTTTTAACTTAAATATAATGAGAAAACTTGTAATTGATATAACAAGAATACTTTTCCTTGAAAACAGAAATTGTGCCTGCATTGTTGCAATGAAGCTGTTTTTTCATCTGAAGGATAAAAATTTACGTCATTTTCAATAGCGAAACAGTTGGAATGACTCCAATTTCTAAGGCTTCCAAAAAAATTGCAGATAAATTTTAAATTTTATTCTTGCAAAGTAACTATCAGGCCGAATTATAATTTTTTTTTTATCACAGCGATTTCAGTCATGTGATGATGTGTGTACTCAATTATATACGTTTTCTAAAATAAACAAACTAGACATCAATTTTTAAGTAGAATTTTAAAAATGCATTCGTCGATTTGAGAACAAGCTGATGATGAATGCTAAATGTTCAGTTTTTTATTCATAACTCAAAATCACGCGAGAGCGTTCTGTTGGTTTGTAAACCAACTTCTTTAACATTTCAACATGGTTAAGGCCACTTGAAGTACAGTTGGGGATTTGATGCACAATGTATTTATTTTGATGTGAGACAAGTTTTCAATGTCTCACTGCTTAAAGATTTCATATTTCCCTGCATGTGGTACCTGGTGACACAGAGTGCTTTGTTGACTGTAAGATAACTCATAATCATACTGCTTGAATTAATTTGTTCTGTATATTTTCTTATAGCACAATAAAAAAGATATAGTATAGTTTTTTTCACTTCTAACTTTCTCTCATTTATTCGGACTAGGATCTTTCAAAGTTAATCATTAATTTATTTTAGGTGCATCTACAATATCCCAAATTTGCATATTTATGGACGTTCTTTTCGTGTCTCAGTGTGTGTTGAGCTGACATCTCAAACAGTCTCAACTCTACTCAAATTAGCAGTTCCTCCTATTTGAAGAAATGCTTTCTATATCGTCTCGAAGGAAGCTTTCAGAGTTTGTTAACTTTATTATGCAATAAAAGTAGAAAATTTATTTCCTCCTTTGAATTTAAAATCTCTAATTTTTATAAATCAAAGCAACTAAAAGATCATTTAGAAATAGCACTTTAACATACTTTTCAAAATTACTCGCATCTTTAATGTGAATATTTACAGTTTTTGGAATACATTATAAGCAAAAGTCGACTGAGATAGGAAACATCACCTAATCAAATCTTATCCTCGTAGCTTTAGTGCTGAGTTGTCTGAAAGTATAAAATTCCAACGCTTAATAATTTAATTCACGTAGTTCAATGCAAAACATACCATTTTTCTAAAATTCCGAATGTATTATGATAATTAAAGATGTATTGTGATAATTAGAGAAAGCAACAATGAAGTAGCAAAACATATTGATTAAAAGGAAATTATTTACATGATTAACTGACAAAATCTAGAAAAAAAAACATCCAGTTTCACCACCAAAAATAATTCTGCACATTTTTATAAACATATTTACTATCTTTCTATAAGTAATTAAATCCTTCCCCTTGTTTTTCCTTAGAATAGACCAGTGAATATAAAGAGTAAATATATATATTACTCAAGGACATAAATTGCGGAAATTAAATGATAAAATAACTTACTCTATAAATATCATTTCTTCATCTAAGTAACTGCCTCCATCTAATAACAATTCTATTAAATATCGCTACTCTGCTGTTTTTTATATGAACAAGTTTGAAATATCAATGAAGGACTTAATGAAGAATAAATATTAACTTTTACTGTGTGTGTGTTATACATATATCACTCATACATTACCCAAAATATAATTTAATTCTAAAAAAACAATTTTAAACATTTTTGTTTATAATATTTTAGTGTTTGTGTTATTTATTATTTTATTACTTAAAGAAAAATTTTAAGAAAATTTTATAATTTGAGTATTCAACGAAACTTTCTAAAGTTTTCAATAAATATATCGCTTAAATTATTTTTGCTTAAGCTCCATTGTGTTCAAAATAAAACATTAAAAAATTTAGAACAAAGCATTTATTTTTTTGAACAATTAAAATTTTAAAGTCTTAATTTCATTTGAATTTTATAAATGAATAAAATATTAAAATATATTATGAAAAATGATAAGTTAATTTCTTTTGTAATAAAATTATTTATTTTCTGTCAATGAGAGTAAATGTTTGGCAATTTTAAGAATGAAACATTTTTATGATTGTAAATAAAATAACTATTTTGAGAGGCAATTAATTCAACATATTTATTTGTATTAACATATTTATTCTTAATATTTATTTGCAATAATTTCCTGATCCTAAAGGTTACCACAGAGTTTACTTAAATTATAAGGAAAAAAAATTAATTTGATTTTAAAAATTTTATTTAATAATTTTATGTTTTTCCTCGTCTAAATATGTTATTATAAAAGGGTATTGTTAAACCGTTTTTAGACTTTTTTAATTACAATTGTTAGGAATACAATTATTGAACTATAAAATTAAGACGGCTCTGAAAGAAAGAGTTAATATACTACTGAATAAATATGCAAATGAATGATATTAATGCATTTTCAAAATAAAGAATACTTTTTCTATTTACATAATTTTAATTTACGGACATAGTCATATTTAAAAAATTAACATGATATATTTAACAATATAACTTCATTCACTTGAAATTCTTCAATTATTTATTAATTAAACCCCCAGTTTTTCACTATCATTAATTTTGATTTTGTTACCTAAAACTGAATACTAAAAATAGAGTTATTTTTATTAAATAAATTTATATGGAAAATGTGATAACCTATATACGTGTTAATTATATTGTGATTAATTTATATCGAAACTTTGATGAATGTTTTTATTGATTACAATTAAAGAAGCTATATTTTTTCTGATAAAAAAATTAGATTTAATCGTAAAATGACTACCTTTTTTATATTCAATCAACAAAATCCTTAAAGCACTTTGTGTTGTTTTAAACGTGATACATAAAAATTGTTAAGCACTAAAATGAGACAGAACAAGTATTTTGTCACCCATAAAGAGAGTTACTGTATAAATTTATATGAAATATAAATTTGCAGTTGAAACTTTCACAGATTAAGTAGACTGTTCTACACACAATACAACATTTTTTATTAAGATGATTTGTGTTCGCTATCAATGAGCACTGGTAAGGCAATTCAATAAATTGATGATTGGGGAGAGCGAAATATGTGTGTTGAAAAGTAGACTGTTATTCATGATAGAACACCTTTCCACAGTTATGTACTCATACTTTTATTTTCAGATGCTCAACATCGAAATACCTTTGGTAAACTCACTTATCAAGTGTTGCTTCAAATGATACAAAAATGCAATTTCATAGAATGCGATGGATCACGTGTTCTACTTTTGTATCCAGTAAAAGGACGCATGAAAAAGAACCCCATAAAGCAGACAATTAGCTTATTTAGTAATGAAACCCTCGCTGATCTGATATTTAGGAAAAACTGCTCATTCTTCCATTTCTTTCAAATAAAATCACAGCAAATAAGGATTTACTCAGGTATCTCTCACCAATACAAGCAGAAAATGTACCCCATGCCTCATTTACTATTAAATGAATTTAAAAATATAATAGAATTAATAAAATATTATGTAATTGTGTAAGATAATTTATCATATATTCGTTAATTTCAGTAATTACTTCTTTGCAATAACAAGGCGCTTTAAAACATAATTGATTAAAATTTAAATGAATTGTTTTCTCAAAATAAATTCAAAAGTTCTCACGCTTATTTGAATAAATATGATAAAATTTTCAAAAACAATCAAACAAAAAAGATATAAATAATCTATACTAACTTTAGTCACTTGAAAATCATGAAATATATTAAGTGACTAAACTTTTTGACACTTTCAAAGTAAATTAGAAAATAATACCATGTCAAATGACTGTGAAAATTTTAAGAATTAAATGTATTCAATCTTTTTATTTAATACATTATTGATACGGTAATAAAAATGCACTCTCTAAGCCAGACGATTCAATGCATGATAAAAATACATATTTTTATAACAATGCTGCATATTTGCAACAAATAACGAGATTGGATACTGCAAAGCATGAAAAATATATTGGTTAGCATAATAATTTCCATTACGTGAGTATAAAGATATCATAAATTAAGTAATTTTTATTCTGGAAACATTCACATTTAACCTAAATAAATAATTAATTGACATCTGTTTCTGTATTATGTAAGGTCATTCATCACACTAAAAGCTGAAAAATCCTTTTTACCATAGTGAACATCCTATACACCAAAATCTCATTCAAAGTTTCATAGCATTTTGCTTATTTGATTCATCATTATAAATGTCTTAAAAGAGAATTTTTCTGACTCTTCAAATTAATTAAAACCTTTTTCTCATATACGATGTTTTCAAAGTTGTTACCAAGTACATGTGTGGGCTTAAAGTTTCGATACAACTGATGTAATTGAAATGAGCAACACAGTGCTAAATGAAAGAAGGCGCTCTTTTATTTATTTGTTTCTATTGACTGATTAATTTTATTAAAACAATGCAATTTTTAACGATTCGGAAGTCTTGAATGATGCATATTTTACTATCGAAAAACTCTCTAGGCAGTCAATTTCTATAAATCCTATTTTGAAAAAAGTTGAAAATAAATTTTAATAACTCGTTTAGAGTTACTCTTTAAATACTTTTTAATATTTTTTTAAGTTATTTATCATTTCTACACAGTTAAGTTTTAATCAATTTCATTAATTTTTGAATTTTATTCAAATTGTTATATATATATATATATATATATATATATATATATATATATATATATAGTCTGTGTGGATGACTAAAAAATATATTTTTGGAAGTGTTTCATAGATCATTGAAAGAATGTAACTATGCATCTGTGCTCCAGTGAAAAATAATTTAATCGCATAATTTATATTGGATGATTATGAAATTAAATTAGTATTTTAATTTAAAAAATTTCCCATTAATCTACATCCATAGAAAATTTAGAATTTGTAAAGAATTGAATATACATCAAAATTAAAGCTTATATTTTGCACATCAGGGTTATAAGCAATGTACAAATAACCCGATCTCATTCAAGTATTTAGCTAGCGTGTTATTTTATAATTTCGCCATAAATTGCTAAGATTATAAAATTTAAAAATACCATTGTTTGGCTAACATAAAAATTTATAGATTAGGAATAAAAATACCACGATCATATGTGGAAAATGAATAACGTATTTAAGTACAAGTCATTTAAATCATTTAGTCATTTAAATTATTAGTCATTTAAATTATATCTTTGAAAATTACAATACTTTGGACTTTATTTTTTGCTCATTATGGCTGATTCTACTTGGACCTATGACTTAGAAAAGATTTTAAAATTACAAACATCATCACTTGAAGCGGGATTCGAACCACTGATATTTGAACTGAAAACCAGAACACTAATTATTTAATGAATGATTTGGTATGATATCAAAAAATAGCATTTATAGAATCGTGATTTTCTAAAAATTCAACTAATAATATTCCTTATAAATGCATTCCATTTTGATATTCCTTTAGGTTGCATTTTTTAAGCGGTCGCCGTGATTTCATGGTTTTAAAATAACTAAGGCACAAGTTAATGGAAAAGAAGAAAACTAAATTGCTATTTCAAACATAATATAATAAGAAATTTGATTTATCGTCGTCATGTATCACAACGAATTTATGTATATTCAGCTTATTAATTAAAACTTCAGTTGTTGAGTTAAAATAAATAGGTTCCCCGTAATATAACGACATGCAGAATGAAAATATTTTTTGCAACAGTATTAATTTAAAAATTTGTGTGATCGCTGCACGCACACACAAGGCAAATACTCTTTCGCTTAAATTAATTGAACTTGCTGGAAGTAAACATTTATTTTAAAAGAATAGGGCGCTACCTTTTGTCAGGAAGGAATTTTTTATAAAACGTCCCAATGCGATAAAGATGAATGGAAGCTTAGGGATAAATCCAAGGGGGAAAAGGAAGCAAATCTAAATCAAAGTGAAATACGCTTAGATAATCCTTATCTAAACATATTCGAAAAGAAAACTGGAGAAAAATGCTGTTTTTATTAATTATATGTCAATTATTTTATGTCAGAAAAGCATTAAATATTGTACATTTAAGAACATTTTATTGCTTGAATGTAATAATAAAAGTAACATCTTTTTCAAATTTGTGAATTTCAACTTTTTTAGAGAATACTGTATTATATATATATATATATATATATATATATATATATTTAGTATTTTGTAGTTAATAATGCTATAAAAATAACATAAAAAGAAATATCTTTTTAAATAAAAACTTTTTATTACATTCTTATTTATAAATGAAAATCTGTGCATCCTCCGTGACTCATATTTCCATTAGAATTTTCTTTCATTAATCTTTATTTACAACAATTGCTGCAACATGTGCCAAAAATCCATATATTTCAAAAATATGAGTAATTAATTAATGCATATGAAAAATCGCAGGAATGTTTTTCAAATTTTCTTAGTAATCAAAGAAATTTATCACAACATTTTTTCAAAGTTAACCCCGAAATTTAACAAAGAGAGATAATAATTCAATGCATTTCAATACCTGAAAATTATTATCCTAAAGAGAGATCTCGCGCACAAAGGTTGATTATTTTGAGAAAATCATTGCATGTTGATGCAATTTTTGTGAATTTTTTCCATTCAACAGCTCTACCTGTTAAATGCTTAGTACTAATTTAGGAGAATAGGTTCACTGAAAATATTAATTTTATACAAAAATTATTTTATACAAAAGCATGCATATTTTCTGAAATCCATTTTTAAAAGAATCGGTCATTTTTAAGGACTTGTTGCAAATAATATAGTCAATAAAAATAGAACATGATCATTTCAATTGTAAAAATAAATAAGCAGAATGATCGATAGTGAAAAGTATCACAATTCTGTAAAATTAAATTTGAAGAATATTCCTTGGGATTCAAAATTATTAACGTGATTAAAAAGCATAAACTAGAAACATTTGAAATCAATTTTTGTAATGAAGCAATGCTTCAAAATTAAGATTTTCATTGTTAAACTAATATTCATTTATATATAATCCAAGAAACAAATGTTACATTCCTTTTTAAATTAATTATCACTTTTTAGATCAAGTTCTCTTACTTTATTGTGGAAATTTCCTATTTTCAAATTAGTTTTTGTTATTTAAATAGAATGAAGCTATAATATTTAAGAAACCAGTTTGAACATGCATTCACTTTTTCTCTCTCTCTCTCCTATCTTTGTCCTTTACTTGTATGAATGGTTGCCTACACTATAAATGGGTATCTATGGCATGAGTGTACTGAAGAAGTCGGATTTCACACCAAACTATGGTTCAGTTAGAAAAGTGGAGCAGCGCACCCCATATTGCCCGATCGGTTAGCGCTCAACAAAAAAAAAAAAAAATGTATATATAGCAATAAGTAAGCTTTTTCTAGACGAAATCAACATTCATGAGCAAAATGTATTGTATGAATGTTGCATTTAGAGGTTTAAAATACAACATTCAGTTTTACAAACCTTATCAGAATTTTCAATCCAAAAGCCAACGCATTATTTTGTACTATATATATTGAGTTTGAAAAATTGTTTTTCAGCAATACGATTTGAAAGAAATTAAATTAGCAACAAAATTTATAATTAAAAATATTTCCATTAATTACGTTTTATAAAGAATCATTTTTCATACAGTAAAACTAATAACAATGATTTATAAATTGAATTAAATCTTTGCTGCTAAAGAAATGTTTTCAGAGTATTAAACTAATTCTCTTATTGAAACAAAAAATAATTTTGATTCAATTCAGATATTTTTCGAAACCTGAATTAAATTTACTGCTATATATATATATATATATATATATATATATATATATATATATATATGTGTGTGTTTCAGTAAGAAAACTACAAAAATGTCAAATGACTTCATATTGGATTAGTATATCAGTTATTTAATAATATCGTTGAATTAACAGTTTTACTCATGTGTATTGCAAATAAAAATAAGAATGTAAGAAATCACTTGTAGAAAAAGAGGAAAGAATATTTAATACTTTTTTGTTGATTCAAATATTCAATTGCAACTTCATCCATCTTCTGTTTCAAAAAATATGGCGGAGTTGCTTAAATCTTGTTCTTTAAATATAAAAATTGGAATTTGTGAAATTGATCCTATTGGTCGAAGTTGCAACATTACGCATAAGAAAGAGAATCGGCATGTTTTTTTCTGAAGCATAGAATATGCTGAGCAAACTATAAGTCATATGATACAGACGAAAGTCGCATAAATTAATTAATTAAAAAAGTAATCATATCGTTTCCTACAAATCTTTCAACTTCAATAAATGCATATTAATTCAACAATATTTGTAAATATGATTTTAATAAGAAAATATTACATTTCATCAAAATTATACTCTGTATAGTTGAATTCTTTTTAATAAAATCACTTAAAAACAAATTTAAAATTCATTCAAATTTTTATAAATATTATAAAGAATAATATGCAAACTACAACTAAAAAAAGAGAGCTGCATTATTGTTTATATAATAACCAACAGGTTTTCTTGTATATTGAACTGTAAATTAATATGTCATTTTACGTAAATTAATTATTTTAACGCTATCGTCCTCCAAAGAGTGAGAAATTGATAATGACTAGTGTTTGTTAATATTGCCAAACTAACTTAAAAATTGGCTCCTAAGAATTTCAATTCGAAAAGCAAAATAATAAGTCAAATGTTGGCAATTTCAAGGTGTTGTGAAATATGTCATATTTAATGTATATATATTTCCTCAATATTTCTTTTTTGGATATGATCATAGATTTCAAACTCTTTGAGAGAGAGAGAGAGAAATATTTTTTGCCTCAGAAATATTACATTATTGTGTCACTTGGAGTCCCTCCCAGCAACCAAATTGATACTAATACGAGATCTCCTTTCAACATGTGGACAACCAAAACGTATAAATCATAATGGAGTGAAGATTTCAAGTGCGATAATTTTTTTTTATCATTTCATGAAAAAATGCTAAAAATGTTTCAATAATGTAAATTCCAGAAATTAAGTTTTATCAATGGTAAAAAAATTAAATTACCGTATTTCAAATTTAATTTTTTTCATTTAACATTAAATGATTTATAACTGATGAAAGAGCGGAGCTTTCCTTTTTGCAGCAAGGATAATGCTTAAGGAAACTGATAGACCAAACAACATTGTTGTGTGTGTTGTCTCAATATGCTGGCAATACAGGGTGCGCTGCTCCAAATAGAATTGTAATTTGGATTGAAGTCCGACTTCTTCAGTACATACATGCCATAGGTACTCGTTTATAGAGTAGGTAACCAAAGGAAAAAAGACAAAAGAGAGAAAATACATCCTTGCCCGAACCGGGATTCAAACCCAGGACCTTCGCATCCATAGTCAGGCAGGATAATTACTAGGTAGGGTGGTCTGCAAACAACATTCCTATGCATCTAATTAGATGTCAACTATATTTGTATCAGATGTGATATCTCTAACTATTCATCAAATAAGAAAGTGTTAATGTTAAAATGAAAAAATTAAAATATCGAATACTAACCATTTTGAATTAATTAGATTGAATGATTCATTAAATCAATCGTTCAAGAAAATAATTTTTTATTTCTCTTATATATATATATATATTTAAAGCATATTTTTGTTATTTAAGTCAGTTTCAAAACTTCATAACTTTTATCGTGTTCCACTACAAATTCCCTCCTATTGTAAAAGTAAATTTCTAAACTAATTACTTTCCGTAATCAAGCAATACTGTGTCACACAAGTGTAAACGAGCTTCAGTTAAGCTGTTAATAGCATTACAAATGTAAAATACTGCATACTATTAGTATTTGATATTTTTAAGAGCAACTATAGGAGTATACATATACTATAGTTCATAAACATGTGCATGTTTATGGACTCCAATATATGTACTAATATATCAACTATAATATGAATAATATAATATGTACGACAATATATGAACTAATATATCATTTTTCCAGTATGGTGTGTTTTTACAAAATCATTCTTCCATATATATATTCAAATACATGATCTTAAGTTCGTTGCTACTGATGAGTAAAATTTTGCAAATTTAGTTTTAGCTGAACTCAGAAAGAAATGAAAAAAATATTTATTGCAGGATTCAGCGATTATTGGTTAATTGAAAACGCACGCGGTTCGGTTGAGAGCGAACAAAAATAAAGTGCTGATAACTACTGGAAGTATAAATGTAAATGTATAAAAGAAAACAGTAATCTAAAAAACAATTACTCAATTAAACTCGTGCGAATTTCGCAACAAAAACTACGAAAACGTATTTAAGTTACATAAATTAGGATTCAATGTATGTATTTCTTGTTTTTCATTTTATGTTACATTTTTGTCAATTGTTTTATGTAAACCTTATATATTTTAAAGCATTAAACATTATGTTACACACTAATTACTTTCAAATCTACGTAACACAGAAAAAACTCTGGAGAAAGTAGAAAAATGGTTCACTTAGAAAATAAGCGAATTAAAAAATTTAAGATATCAATCATGTTTGTTCAAAGTAGGTAAATTAAATTTCGTGTTGAAAAATTTCTAAGTTTTTTTAGAGAAATAGAATCTATGTCACAGCATCGGGAAGCATTTATGAATTATAAGTTTCCAATTTAAAAACTTGAATTAAATATACTTATATTTAAAATTATTTTTATCAGCCATTCATAAATACACTATAATATAAACGTTTAAAAAATGAAGGAAATTAAATTAAAGTTTAAGAAATTAAGGAAATTAAATATATAAATGATCTGTTTTTATTTATAAATGACAAAGCGGCAGCACAAGGTAAGAATATTATATTGGGAGATTTTATGAATTTCATATGTGATGAAAATTTTGGCCATTTTTAAATTTATAGAATATTTTCCTATCTGAAGAATTCTTAGTTCTTGACATAAGCTTTGAAATTACGAAATATTTAATTTAAAATTATTATATGCTTTGATAAACAAAGTTTGTTATTTTTTACTCTGGTTTGTTATGTATTATTATATTAAATTTGTTAAAGGTGTGTTTATGTTTTTCTTTAATGTACAGTATACAGTTAAGTTTTAAAACAATTATCAAATCATGTTTCTGTAAATTATATTTAAATTATTTACAATAAATAAGTTTAGATATTGCTTCATATGGCTGGTTTATATTCATGATAGTATACGTAAAGATTACTTTAAAATTTATACTTCAGCGACTGCAGTTGGCTATAAAATATATTTTAGAAACTAAGAAAAAGATTTTAGTTTTCTTCCATTTGAGCCATATTCATAAAAATAAAATACTAATCAATTATTAAATTCACTTATAACTACTAATTTGGTTTTTAAGTTTTTGCAATGGTATTGATAAAATAAGTGCACGGAGCATCACTAAGATTAAAGTGTATAAAATAATTTACATTTTATTTTTCAACAAAGTTCAAAACTTAAGTCTTTCAAAATAAAAATCCTACTTAAAAATGTTTTTGACAAGGAATGGTTTTTCTATTCTTCAAAATTTAAGAAATCATATGTTTTTCTCACAGTTCATGTTAAAAATAGTAAGCATTATTTTTTAATGATTTTGTCGTTATGAAATAAAAACACTTATTTTTTTGAGATTCTAGAAAAATCTTGAAGCTTTAAATAAGATAAGTTAGTATTTAAGTTAATTTAAATAGAAAAATTTACTTAATACGATTAAAATGATTGTGAATTCAAATATATACTTGCCAAAAGATATATCTTAGATTTTTTACGGAAGTCAAAATATACATATTAAATGAAATTAGTTCTTAACGCAATTATGCCGGCAAAAATTATTCAGAGGCATGGAAAATGTTCTTTTTTATCTAATTAAATTTCACTAAGTATTTTTAAATATAAAAAAACAAAACAATCCTAATAAAATAGAATATATAAAGCTTTTGCTACTTTTTAAAATTCCTATAAAAATGTTTTTAAATTCTATTATTTAGAAAAATGTTTTAATATATATCTTCTTCTTAATCAATTACTTAGTATAAAAGCATATTAAAAAACAATATTTTTTGAAAAGACAATGAATTTGCATGTATAAATATTTTCTCTATTTTTTTAATAATAATAATATTATTATTATTATATATATTACATTTTGTTCACCTAATTACCTATATAGCCTGAGTAGTATCTTATGAGAAGAAAAAGAATTTAACATTTTCGTTTTCGTGCTTATTTGAATTCACAATATTCGTTTGAAAGCGAATAGATTTATGTGATACAAGTTACCGAAATGCAAGGCGCATTAGTTTCACAGGATCACTTACTTCTTCGCTTGGGCTCGCTCAGTGGGGGGGCCTCATCGAGCACAAAGAGGATGGAGAAGGGTTTGGACTGTGTATTTGCCTCACCACTCGTCAACACTCTCCGGACTGGAGCTCGGACGGCTCTAACATGACCGCAAACGTTGGACGAGCCATGTGACTCTCCGTTCGCCCAATGGAAGCGATCCGCATCCCGTCTCTATGGCAACTGCGTATTTACTACGAGGTGAGTGGGATGCCCGGGAGCAGAGGGATCGTCAAGACCGCAAACGATCACTTCTCCTCTTTCCAACCAGTTGCCTCGCAAAAATTCTTAAATGTCAGCTGCTTCATTTCGTTCAACGAAAAGTAAACTTTTCGGGAAAGCCCATGTTTTGATTGGCACTTCGATGGGATCGCGAGAGGGAAGACATTCCTTAAAATCAATGAGAAAGAATTTTATTGATGCTAATATGAATGATAAGGAGCGTCATTATTTACAAACTGATAAAATGAATTATATGCAAATGTCTTATGATGAAAATATGTTACGAATTACATAATATATTAAACAGGATGCAGCAGATAAAAAGTTTTTAATTAAATACAATTTCTTAGAAATAATAAAAAAAATTTTTTTTGATTCAAATAAACTAACGTTTATGTCACACATGCTTATTATATTAAATATTAACAAATATTTACATTTTGCATACAATATGTCATATAAAATCAACTTATAACTTTCACGAAAAAAAGAATTAAATGGCGACGTAAGCTTTTGACAGTAACAAATTTTCATTTTGTTTTTTTCTAAAATGGCGCTTATCTATAAAATACGTTTTGTATTCATTTATCTAAATTTTGTGAAAGTTGCAGCAAGATTAATTTTTGAGTAAAAAAAAAACATTTAATTGAAATGGTTAAAGTAATTCCTCAATAATTAAACTATAAAGTTCATTGGCCAATAACACATATTATGAGAAGTCTCCATACTTTTAATAATAAAATTATTCGCTAGCACTTATGTGGATTCCGAACCACCATTAACATTGAAGGCAAGGATTGGTTTCAAACCCATAAACTTGTGAACCGAACTATTCAGCTGCCAACTGGTTATTCATATCTGTTGACCTTTAAGATTTTACTGGTTTTTCTCCTCTGTGAACTTTAAATACGTTGAAGGTGATTTGAGACATAAATTTTAATTAATTTTCAAAAGCCTTATGACATTAAACCGTACACAACAAAATACAAAAATCACGAAGCATACATGAAATGAAGCAAGAGAAATAAATTTGAAAACAGTTTGGAAAACTTAAGTCTTTATATAATTCAATCTTTAAAGGTACATAAAATTAAAAAATTATGAAAAGTTTTAAAATATAAGTATTATTTTAAAAAAATGAAAAATGATCAAACGACATTTTTATTTGCATATAAAACATAAACTGAAAAAATAGTAAAAAATATGTATGAGGTACTTTAATTCTCAAAGAAAATTTCAGAAGAAATTTCGATTCTAGTGTGCAAAATGAATCAGCGGAATCCCGCTTTGTGATGTTCTGGATGGAGCTTCATAAAATGTATCACTTCAAAAGGAAATATTTTCATGAATTATATTTTCAATAAATAGAAAAACAACAGTCTGAAAGTTTAACTTCAAACTCTTACCCAACATAATGTTTGTCACAGGATCATTATTTCTTTTTACTTCACATTGATGTCGTTGTATCTCTTTATGCCACTTGACATCGTGGTTGCAAAATGAACACTTCAAATTAAGAGTTATAACGTAAACATTTATGTCATTGGCATGATAATTTTAAGTCATTGTTAAAATCACAAGCTTTTAGCAGGTATATTATGTGTGAGAAATCAAATGAATCGGTAAATAAAATCATGGGTTTAATAATGAGGAGGTGAAACAATTTTTGAGAATGGAATAGACTTTATTTATACAATTTATGTAACAAAAACAATCTTTTCTACAGCACTTTAATTCACGATGGATCAGAATTTAATAAATGCACAAATGTCATTCACAATGAAAAGGAATTAAAAAAAAGATTCTTTCGCAAGAAAGACTGAAAATTACTTAATGGTTTTGATTCTGCAAATAATCGAAGCAAATACATATGTAAAAAAGTATAATATTTAGACTAAATCAAGCAAAAAGTATAAAAAAGAAAGTTTATAATGATTATTAAACTTCAACATAGAAATCAAAATTTTGATTTGAAGTTTCTATCGATTATTTTTGTTTTTCACTAGAACACTTTTGCATTCAATCAAAATGCAAATCGAAACGAAAGAAAAGCAGTGCAGAGGAAATATATGTTTTCGTTTTATAAGTAAGTAAAAATATTCATTGCTCTTTTAAAATTTTGTCATTTTCTTTCATTTCCAATTTCTGAACTTTTTCAAAAGAGAGAAAAAAAGACATTAAAACGCCTCAAAACATGTTCATAGTGAAGTAAACAGAGGCATGATTTGTTTTATCATTAGATATAACTTCAATAAAACATTTTTATTAAACTTTTTACAATTCATTTTTATTAAACTTTTTACAATTATAGAAACATGAATTATAAACAAAAACTTTTAAGATGATAATTGTGGAACCCCATATCTATGTGTACTTTTATATCTTAAGTGCGTGTGAGTTAAATTGCTTGGTACCTTCTATATAAATTTATTACTTTTTAACATTACCTAAGACGAGATTATTATTGCGAACAAAAAGTAGTTACTTCATGTTAAGAAAAAATTTAAAAAACAAATGAAATTAAAATTAAGTATATTTTCATAATAATTTCTTTAGTTAAAAAATGTTAATATAAATAATACAAGTTAATATGTATTTCTGTTAAATGCTTAGTAAAAAATTAATTTACTATAAAAAATTACTTTGTTGATTTAAAAAAAAAGAAATTTTGTAGATAGATGCTAACAATGTACATTACAATTATATATATATATATATATATAATT
>JAPDSC010097265.1:990688-1033274 GCA_026290005.1 Latrodectus geometricus | reverse complement strand
TATATATATAATTAACTTATTTTTATTGACGTACTTGTATATTTTTTTTATCTTTGATTTCACAAATTAAATTAAATTTATTTTTCTGTTAAGCAAAGATGCAATTATTTTATTTAACATAATATGTTATCTTTAGTTTGACATTATGCTACTAAAAAACATGTCAATAATAACAGAATTATAATATGAAAAGCTTTATGAATAATTTTTCGTAAATCCTATGAAAAAGAATAATGATCTTTTCTGCATGATTTTACAATCAATGAAGAGTTTATAAATTAATAGAAGAGAAACGAGTGTTTAATGAAAAGCAAAGATTTTGTTCTCTTACAATTGAATTCAACTGGAAAGTTCAATAGATAAATTTTTAAATAATCACTTTTGGGTTTCTTCAAGTAGTTTAATTGTCAAATAGTCAGCGTTTCCTGTCCCAGCAACGTCATCTGTTGTACTGAATATTATTGGCTGAGGACATTCTGTAAACATTTCATCGATTTCACTCCCTGATTCTGGTAGGTTTCTTGTGAATAGTGTAGAATCTACTCCGAGTTTTTGGTCTCAACTGATTTAAATATCAAGGGCAATAACGTAGAGCAACGAACAAACCCGCTCATTATTATTACCCAAACCTCAGTCCACGTTAAGAAAAGTGCGTCAGATTGAAATCAATAAACCAGAATTGACGCTTTTAATTTACCTAAAAACTACAAAGACTCACAATTTATTTGGATGATTCATAGTTAATAAATTAATTATGAAACAAAATCAAGGCCATTAAAAGCTATTTATTATGTTTACTGTAAACTCTTGATTCGTACTCTCCAGTAAAAAATATTTCAAGAAAAAAAATTTTTTTTCTTTAAGAGTCAAATAATTTGGTAGTGAAAATCTTATGAAGGAATGTTAAAAGTTATAAATATCATAAATAAAAACGCATGGAAATTATTCAATATATTTGGGAAGCTTTGATTTTATATATTTAAACAAATAAAACTATCAATTACAAGATGAAAAAATTATTTTTAAAATGAAAATCTGCAATTCTGTTCATGAAACTTTCAGATAAAAAATATGAATTTCATACTTGATTACTTAACTATATCATTTAAATTTTGGCTGTAATAATGTAAAAAGTTGTAAAGAATAATGTAAAAAGTTGCTATATTTTTATAACATATGAATCATTTAATTTATTGGATATTATTTACACAAATTATAATTTATAATGTAGCAAAGAAAATTTAAGTCAAAGTCAAAGGGATAATCATGATACATAAGATGCAAAATTGCAAAGATTAAGACGAAGGTAATAAGTCAACATTTCTATATTTTATATTCCGAAATTTCTAATTGCAATAGAAATAACACATTTAAGAACTTATGTGAATTTACTGTATTTTCTGACTTTCCTTAAAATGTGCCAAATAAATTTGAACTGCTTTAAAGACAAAAAGGGCTGGCAGAATTTAATTTCTTCAACTTGCTTTTTTGTCATAAATATGCATCTGACAAATGAAAATTGTGTAAATAATTTGAACACACAATACATGCTGTTGCTTGTAATGTACACTACTGGCCATTAAAATTGCTACACCAGGAAGAAATGCAGATAACAAAACGATATTTATTGGACAAATATATTATACTAGAAATAACAAGTGATTAAATTTTCAAAAAATTTGGCTGGATAGATCCTGAGAAATCAGTACCCAGAACAACCACCTCTGGCAGTAATAACAGCAATTATACGCTGGGCATTGAGTCAAACAGAGATTGGATTGCATGTACAGGTACAGATGCCCATTCAGCTTCAACACGATGCCACAGTTCATCAACCGTAGTGACTGGAGTTTGGAGACGAGCCAGTCACTCGGCAACCATTGACCAGACGTTTTCTATTGGTGAAAGATCTGGAGAACGTGCTGGCCAGGGCTACAGCCGAACATATTCTGTATCAGGGAAGGTCCGTTCAATACCGGCAACATGCGGTCGAGCATTATCCTGCTGAAACGTAGGGCTTCGCAGGGCTCGAATAAAGGGTAGAGCCCTGGGTCGTAACACACCAGAAATGTAACGTGCACTGTTCAAAGCACCGTCAATGCGAACAAGAGGTGACCGAGACGTGTATCCAATGGCACCCCATACCATTACGCCAGGTGATGGGCCAGTATGACGATGACGAATGCACGCTGCCAGTGTGCGTTCACCACGATGCAGCCAAACACGGATGCGACCATCATGATGCTGTACAAAGAACCTGGATTCATCTGAAAAGATGTCGTCTCGCCATTCGTGCACCCAGGTTCGTCGTTGATCACACCATTGAAGGCGCTCTTGTCTATGACGCAGTGTCAAGGGAATTGTCTCCGCAGCCATTGTCTCCGAGCTGAGAGTCCATGCTGCTGCAAACGTCGTCGAACTGTTCGTGCAGACACTTGTTGTCTTCCAAATGACCCCGTTTCTTGACTCACGGCTCGTGACGTGGTTGCACGATCCTTTACGGCCATGCGGATAATATGCCTGTCTTCTCGGCTGCTAGTGATAGGTGGCCGTTGAGATTCCGCATGATGGAAGGGTGACCCACCATGCGGAATCTCAACGGTGGGAGGGTGACCACATTCTCCCTCACTGGGTTGATGGAGCTCCGTGAGTTGGAGACGTTCATCTACGGCGAACAAAGTCGTTTAGCTTGCATGAGTTTGGAGAGGAGGTTGCCAGTTCAAGCAGGACCTCATCACCTGACCGTGGCTCAAAATTACGAGGTGTTTAGTGTGAGGTAAGAATTCCAAATTCTCTAACCTTAAGTTACAGTCTGGGGCTCACCTGCACCCTTATCTATATTTACATGAGCGTCTATCAAAATGAGTGTTGGAAGATTCTCCAGTTTTTGCATTTCAAACACAAAAACGCAACCCACAATTTTTGAAAAATTTTCTGAAGTATATATATATGTATATATTTAAATGTAAAATATTATCTGTTGTATGCATATAAAGGTATTATTGTTCGTGATAATCTAAATTTAAATTTTCAAATGCCTTTGAAATACGCAGCTAAGAAAGAAATGGAATTCATTTATTCAACACAAAATTTGCAATTGGCTCTTTAAGCATTCCGATATTAAAAAACTCAAATTGCTTTTTCTACATTCACTTTACATGGAATATGTTGATTTCAGCTATTCCATGTGAGTCTCCTAAATGGTTTTTTGTAAGGAATCATTTCTCAATTTTTTGCATTTTTTGAAATTCAATTTTATATTGAAAATTCTTTGAAGATGGCAACTGCAAACTTCCTTCAAAATCAACTCATATTTGTGAGCCTCAGGGCCACATTAACAGTTTGGCACTCAGTCATTGAAACTAAAAGACTCCCAGCGGTACTCTTGTGCATTTTTCGGTATACATTTGAATATAACGAGATAAGTTTCACAAACTCTTTTCCATTTCCTAGGCGTCACGAATAAAGAATGCAGAATCTATTATCGGCGCCAAATTTTCATGCAGTAGCACGCGCCATTTATTTCAATATCCTCGCAGAAAGTCTCGCAGGAGCCATATGCAAATAATGCACTAAATCTTCACAAGCACCCGCAGTTCTCAGGGGACAGCGAAGGGCAAATGATATCAATCACAATTAGTTCTCCTTTCCTTTCACCTTCAAAGGCAGATAAATGACTGCCAATTAAGATCAAAGAATAATCTCTGATTTTCTCTTCCTGATAATTCTTTTTCTGGAATTATCTCATGTTGTCGAATTGTTTTGAGTTTCTAATTGGAAATCTTCCATTAGGAATCAATAAATGGCTGGTTGCAAAATGATATAATAATTAGTAGAAAATGGAAAGTATTTCTTTAATTTTCTGTGCGGAGTAAATTTTAACCGGAAATAAATTTTATCGATATACAATATATTTTGAATCTATTGACTGCCTTTTATGAGTTGCTTTCCATTTTATCTTTCTATATTTGCAACACAGATAAAATAATATAAGTACTTAACTCAGGGTGAATAATTTTCAAAATAAATATCCATAAAATGTAACAAACTTTTCATTCTCTTTCAGTCAAAATAAAATAGAGGTTTAAGGTGAGTTGCAAATACAATGATGTGCATGCTTCAACGTGAAAAATCATTCATATTCAGTTAAAATCATAATAAAATGCATAATTCCATTGTTGCTAAATCCTTTAAAAATAAGAATACTTCCCTTTTAATCCTGCAAATTAATTCGAAGACATTATTTCGTCGATTAACTATATGTAACAAGAAAGATTATGTAAAATCCATTTATGAATTTAAATGTATTAAAATGTTGAATAAGAATTTCCTTAAAATGAAAGGGAGAATCCCAATTCTTTGTTAGATTATTTGTTGTGAAGAGGTGCTTATGAAATCATTCACTTATTATGCTGAGGAAAAAGAAATCCATTATTTTTACGTCAACTTCAATGTTTTATTTTTATTTTATTACTATAAAAAATATTCTTAATTAGCTTCGTGCAAAAGATTTCAAACTATTTATAGCTTCTGGATCATTTATGTGATTTTATAGATATTTTCGATGATAAGCTAACTGGGCGACATGCATCTTTAACATCGAATATACTTGAATGGAATAGTTGAAACCAAAATTGGACGTAACTACCTCTGTGTTTACAGTATCAGGACCATAAACAACATTCCTATTTATATTTTTTTCGTGTGAAATGTGATCTTTCGTCCGAGCCTAAATCTGAAATTGAATGATATAATCAATACTTAACAAGAAATCGAACACTACAGTCATTGAACGAAAAAATAATGGATTTCTTTTTCCCCTTAATACTATCATTTTACGTGCTTGTGAATGCATTCCACTAAGAAGGACCCACCGAGAAGGCGAGTGTTGGTGCCGCTCAAATAGTAAAACTCGGCAGACAGAACATGCAAACTCAAAACTTTCTTGATCTTTATCATTTAAACATGATTTCCAAAAACTATTATGAAGTCTTAAAACATAATCATGAAACTCATTTTTGTATATTTAGCCAAAAGGTATTTTAATAATTATTTCAATTGTCAATAATAACAAATAATTATGTAAAGGCAATTTCATCTCCTTTCCTGAAAACAAATTGAAAGCAATACTCAGATGTCGTTATATAACTAAAGAAAGCCGCAGACGTTTCTATTAGATATTTTAAATCCTTTTCAGTACAAAGAAAATGAAATTAAAAATAAACAAGTTACCATGGTATCCCATTTTAGATTTTTATATTCATATTTGTGAATGGAGTTGCTAATTTAGTGAGATTCTCATCCAATCTAAGCAATTTTGTATTCAATTTCATACCTGCCAGTATATGTCATTGATCTAATTAAGTGAACTTCAAAAAATTCCATCGTCATTTTAAATATTTTAATTAAAAATATATATACATATATAACGATAGTAATACTTAAATATTAACTCATTGCACTATTCATATTTTATCTAATAATTTTAGTGGATACATTTGCAATTAAAAAAACAAAAATGCTAATTTTTCCTATTGGAAGTTTAATAAAGATTCATGATATAGATTGGGCATGAGTATTTAACTTACTTATTAGTTAGCCTAAATAAAAAGAAATATACAATTTGAAAAATATTTCAACAGCTATTTTTAATATTTAAGTTTTGAAAAGATATATTATAAAACCAGTTTTTATTCCATGAACCTTTATGACATTCCTTTTAACTGTAAAGATCACATATCTTTTTCTGTTGTTTTTTTAAATTAACAAGATAAGTTATTGTATAGGATTTCATTTACACAATTAAAAAAATTCTCATGACAGTTTATTTTATTATATTAATTTTCTTCAATATATTGTAAATTGAAAATAATTTTTTTAATATACAATAGATGAATAATTTATTTTGCTTTAACACAAATTAAAAAATTTACTGACTTAAAATATGTCTATTTATTAAAATGAATATACGTAAATAGCCACAAACCGCATTTAATAATTTGAGACTTGAAAATTGTTTTTTTATTTCATAAATATTACCTCAAAAGCTTGAAATCGAATAATAGTTTTGTACGAAAAATATAAATTATATTAAATAATCTTTTAATATAAAGTATTTTTGTTAAACAAAAATTCCATTTTTCTATTACAACGTAAAAAAAAAAAATGTAACTGAATACAATTATGTATCAGCGCAGCAATCAAATAACAAAAGAAATAAAAATTAAAAAAAAAAATAACTGAATTTAGTTACGTTTTTCCTGATTTTTCATGAGGTTTTTTTTATCTATCGTCAAATAAATCCTCTTTATATTCCGGGCAAACTTACTTAAAGATTAAAGACAAAAATATTTTCTTCACACATAAATTCATAAAATATATTAATTTTAAGTCCTGTTTACTAAATTATAACTTATAAATCATAAAAGTACTTAGCACTTAGTACAATCATATAAGTACGGAATGTATATGTTAAGCTAATTTTAACAAAATCAATATTTAATAAATGTGTTTTCTTCAAGAAAATTGCGATGTTTTGATCAAGTAAAACAGATGAGAATGGTGATAACTATTGATTTACGAAAAAGCTTTGTAATAAATTTCAAACTTCTCCCATTTCAATTTTTTATTGTTGAATACAGACTGAATTCTCATGGTTAGTGTGTTGAATATTCTTGAGATAAAAGCTTTGTAGCATACCTACCAAAAAGTCCAGGATACAAATCTTCTTTTGTTTCCGTAAAATATTTTTTCCCGATTAATCTGTACTATCGATTTTTAAAATTTTGAACAGCTTTTAATACTTTTCTTTACAGCATTTTTAAAAATCGAAATAAAAATAAATTAAAATTGAAATAAGTTGAAAATCGAAATAAAAAAGTCTTTCAAGCAATTACATAAAGAAATAACTTCATTAAATTTAAATGTTTTAAATTAAAAAAGTTTCACTGTACATCGCCGTACAATATTAAAACACTTTTAGATAAATTAAATTTTTTATTATTATTTATGCAGCTAAAGAAGTAAAATAATATAGAAATAATTTACTTACTTTTCTGTCATTTTCAAGAAAAAACTCATAGAATATAAACTTAATTGTTATTTTTGCCATTAAAGTGCTCTCAAGTTTTGTTGTTGATTATTAAGTGCAATCATTTTTAAACTATTTCATTAAAATGCTTGAGGTAAAAAGCAATCTCATTTAAATACCAAGACTTCAATATTTTATGTAAATGCTATATTAATGTAACAAACTTATAAACATTACTTGTCATAAATTATCTCAGACAAATCTGAAGTACTCAGATTTTGGGCAAAAATTGCGCATTTTACTTTAAAAACAACATTTTTTAGTAATTTCGCTAATTTTTGTCGAGACTCTTGACAATTTGCCTAAAAATAGTTATTTCAAGAAAAATCCAGCACTGAAACTCTATGACAAATACTAAGCGATATAGCCTGGAACCTTCTAAAACCTTGGCGAAACTTGTAGACGATACTGCGTACCGTATAATACTGAGATATTGGAGACTTCTGTGATTGGAAGCTATTTTCTGCTGTATTAGTTGAATTGGAGCTGTGTCATTGTGACTTCTACAGATGGAACTTCCTGTATCTTGTTAAACTTACTACGAAAAAAAGTCTTGTGATTTTGAGGAGATTACTTTATTGATCCTCAATCAACACGAAATCTGAAGCTCGGTGTACTATTATTAATTATATTTTACATAAAATTTAAGACATCATATCATTAAAATATTGATCAGAATAATTATAAATATATTTAATTTATTTTTAAAATAAAATTTCTTTTTAATGGCTTAATGAAGATGAAATCATTAATATCATCATCATTAATCATATACCTCTCCTGAGTTAATTTTTTAAAATATGACCAGACCAATTCACTTTTTCCCATGAAATTAAATAATCTGGCTAGTTTTTACACTTGCAGGATTTATTTATATATTGCATTTCATGATCTTGTGAATCTTAATATATTAACGTTCACATCAGATTCTAAAAAATATATTTTTTTTTAAATAATTAGGTCTTATTAACATATTATATGTATACTTTATTTTTCTAAATACCATTTCCAAACAAATTACTACTCAAGTTCATATTTTAAGTCTATGTTTATTAAAGTTAAATTATATTTATCAGCAATTCTTTTTGAAAAAATGAAGTTTGGAAAGTCTTTAATTTTCACTGTTATACACTGTAAAAATCATTAAAGCTAAAATCATTTATATTTTCCCAATTTATCTATATAGCTTATTATCTTGAAAAACATTTTTTTCGGTTAACTTGAACGTTGCGTTTTATGACTATTGATTAGTAATAACTCACTGCGTAACGACATTTTATTTAGTGCCTAAAAGTTAATCGCTCTGGAGTTTAGGGAGCTTACGATGTACGGAGTTTTACTGTACTTAAGAGCTTTTGAATTTCTTTGTAAGTTTCAGTCTTACATAAATCATCAACATGGGCTTTATCATCTGATCCACTTATTACATTTTTCATGGAATAGGATATCGATTCTATTGCCCTACCTCAGTAATAATAAACTTTTGTTAAACATGCTATTCAGTTAATACTCCATGGTACATCATTGCATTTTAGTACTCACATTAACATTAAAAATTGTCGTATTCATTGTATTTAAATCAAAAGTTTTGCAAGCTTATTAAGTGAACGATTATCTAGAGTCCATTACTTTATGAACATTATGTGAAAATTATAGTTTTCTATATTTATCTGCTTTAAAATAGAGATTTGTAAGTAATATTATCATTACTATTGATGCCAAAGTATTTCACATTACTTAACCTCTCCAAGGGAACAAATTTTGAGTACAATATTTTTCCATATTTACGATGCAACAAAGTATAAATAAAAAAAAATTTAAAATGTAAATGCCATTAGTAATAAACAAATTTATATAGCCAAAACAAGTTTCACTTTTATTCGTAAAATAATATTACCTTAGATAGAAAAGAAAATATTTTCTTATTACAAAATATTTAAATTCATATATTTATATATGAATTATATCATGTCTTTTTAAATTCTCCACAGACAGAATTATGTTTCCAGTTTAAAAAAAATATTTTTTTTACACAACATGCTTGAGGAGGGGGGTTATATTAAGCAATTTAATTATTGCAACTAAAAGTATATTTTGAACGCGTGCTTAAGAAGTCGTTAATATACTGAACATGATGAATGTTAGGGAGGTTTTTCAGTCACTCGTTTCATTCCGAATGCTTGAGGGGAATGAAATAGAAGCCGAACACCCGAGAAGAAGCTGACGGAGAACGAAACAAACAAATGAAAAAAATGGATGAACGATACTCATTTGTCAAGGATTATTTTTTAATTACAGAAATTCGATGTGTAAGTACATAGTTCTTATGTTATTAGTTTCTCATGTGATCCAAAAACAAATTTCTTGAAATTTTCTATTAGAATTGAAAATTAAAGTACTTATACTATTTGTCTTTTGAATGATTTTTAACACGTTTGAAATTAATTTTTTATATATTATTTATTTATCAATGACAGGATTCGAAGTTGTAGTGAAATAAAATTCTTCTATACTGATTTCACTTCTTACTGCTCTAAACACCATCTTCATTGAAATTAGGGAGCGCTTCTCTTGTTTGAATATTCATTCAGCATCTCGTTTACAGGGAGCAGCTTGAGGAGATTCCACAGGAAACTTTTCTAGAAAACCTACTGATAGAGTCTTCTACAATAATGAAATATTTCTGTACTAGAAAATCGATAACTAACTCAAAGGAAAATGTTTAATAATCTTGCGTATCTATGTACATAGTTTGCGTAAATATTTAAAGTTTTAAATAGAAGTAAAGCTGACAAAAATGAACCCTTTAACACTTAATTATTTCAAAGAAAAGCTGTAAGAAACAAATTTGAATGAAATCATAAATATTTTTCTTGATGCTTCAAGGTATTGTTTTTTAAATTTCTCAGTTTATGATAATTTGTCAAAAATTAAGTGAAAGCCAGTCATGTCTCTGAACTCTAATGAATAATGTTGACAAACGAAGTTCTAAAAATACCTGTACTGACGATGTTATTTTAACATATAGTCTTGTAAATTATAACCCATATAACATTCAAGTCTTTTTCACAGAAATTTATGATTGAATGGCATTCATTTCCTTGAAATGTTTCACTAAGTCAATGATTCCGATAATTAATTTTCTGAAATTAAAGGTTGAGTCCATTTGTTATCAACAAGATAAATGATTAGTAAAAGCTCTTCCGTGATTCATGATCCAATTATCTTATCTTATATTTTGCCTTTTGATGGAATGTATGTCACTAGAAGCCCGTTAGCGTAGCAGTAGTGCTTCGAGCTAATACTGCACGCTTCGAACCTCAGGCTGGGCAACCTTTCATTCCTTCAATTCACTATAATTGAGCTCCAAATATGCCTGGGAACTAAAAGCTAGGAATTCCCGTTAGCCTAACAATATAGCAGGGCTCACTCCGAAGCTCTAGGTCAAGAAAACCGATTCAGTAATCCTTGACCCAAGAATGCAATTTATGCCTCCTTGGATTTATCTGTAACTATTTTATTTACTCCTTAACAAACATTAAATATAATTCAATATGAATGTTGGTGATTTTAAAATTATATCCTTGCTTAAAATGAATCATTGTATTTCCTGGACATTTAATCAAGATGATGATCATTAATTTCATATCCATGGGAGAGAATAAAAATACAATAATATTAACATTTTCTATTGACTATGTTTCATGTTCATATATTTCTATTACTTTTTCAATGGGTTTATCACCGTAATGTTTTTTTATAGATGTAGATTTCAATTAATAATTTTCAAATAAAAAATGAAAAGAAACGTTGAAGTATTTCTAAGTTATTTAATAGTGTCTTACTTATAAAGCATTTTGCATTCGCAAGAACTTTATTAATGACTAGTTTACCTTTAATAGCCAGAAATATATTAAAATAATCGTGCTAAATACTCTATGGCAGAAACAGTTAATTTTATAATTATTTACGTAAAATATTTTATTTGAAAATATTTATAATTTTGCTAACTTAAAAATGATAAACTTTTATGGAATTGTTTAAAATGTTTCTGTGTATTTTGAAAATTTTAAAGTAAAAAAAAAAAAAAATTATTGATACAGGTAGAAGTTTTAATCTACATTGGAAAGTACATAACATCTATAGTATAAATGAAGATTGTAGATCTATAGTAATTTAAAACAAGGTTTGTTTCTACTAAATATTGATTCTGTTATATGTTTCTTCACAAATAATGCATTCACACAGAGAACTTGCTTTATTCCCTTTACAGCCATGAGCCATTCACGCAGAATGCTGCACCAGCAGATTACCGTCCAGGGAATAAAAGATATACGAGGCTACAGCAGCGACACCTAGGCTTTGATGAAGTAATGAAATGACTTTTTCCCTACTGCATAGAAATTTATCAAACCACAACACGTATTAATGTAAGCCAATATCTATTCCGTGTATAATTAATTTGTTATTATTTAATTGAATGTAGTTGAAATAACATCAGAAAATAGATATTGCGGTGTCATTAAATAAAATTTTGCTTGTACATAATTTGGATGGTATTATTTTAACATAAAATTGCTAATTGTATTACTGTGTTTACTAATATATGTATATTATGCCAATGGAAAATATATGTATATAAATAAATGAAACTTTTTTTCTGAAAAACACCTGAAAGTACATTCGTTCTAAAAAGAATAAAATCTAAACAGATATTTTTCTCCTTAAAAGGAAAAAAAATTGTTAGGTGAGAAAATACTGTCAAACCAAATCTTAAGGAAATGATAAGAAATCTATAAAAAAAGATTAAATATTTAGAATATTAAAAAACATTCTACATTGGTTATTCAAATGTGACGAATGCTATTCGGAATATTTTTAGAGAAACATAAGAAATGTAACCAATATTGATTAAAACTTTGCTAATAACATTTGTAAAAATAAGCATTACTGTCGCAAAATAAACCACTATCAGGCTTTGCTCAATTCTGAGGAAAGTTCTTTTTACGTCTGCTCTGACATTCATTAGATTTTTTGTTAACTGACTCGACAGAGTTTCATATATTGTTATATATGATTGTTCAGTGTATCGACCTTTTAAGCAGTCCTTCAATAAGCCACTCACAACCATTACGTCATATAATATTCATAGTGATTGTTTAAAATTCAACAGTCATGTTTTTTAAACTTACATGATATCAGGATCACTTAAGAAGAAAACAAACCATTAAATTTCCTGAACGCGTGAAATTGTTTATTTTAAATTGCAGAGAAACAATCATGATGCAGCGTCCACTCCTTACTCGATGGACAGCAGTTTTCAACCTCTAGAAATTCAGTCATTTCAAGGGTTGTTCTCAAGTCTAATAGAACAAAATCAATTTGGAATATTATTCACAAGAACATTTAAATCTGTGTTTTTTTTTTTTTTTCTTCTTCACTAGTACGAACAGCCATTAAACATTTTTTAAATTCTACGTAAACCACAATTTATTCTGGCGATACAGCCTTCTTTTACTTGGTCCCTTTTAATCCAGTACTGGACTATGCGGAATTTGTATTGGTATTTTGATGCTGTATTGATGTGAGAATTTGGGAGATCTTTCTCTATGTGTACCATGTAAATTGAGAAAATTAAACTACAACTCTGGTGAGTAACTTAGAACTTCAATTCACACCATTCAAACTCACTGTATAACTTTCGAAAGAAACTTCTTACGATACCTTTTTCATTTTTAGTGCACCTAGGAAGCATTTTTTTGGGTAGAAGCATGGCACTTTTCTGACGTTGCGGAACTTCATATGCACATTTATTTCGTGAAGTAAAAATATCTTCTTAAATTACGAAAACTTTAATGAAGATAAAACGACGTTTCCCAATTCAATTCCTTACTTATTTAGAATGAATAATTTTTTTCATACATTAGCATAATTTGCCAATACATGTTCAAATACCCTCCATGAGTGTAAGCTTTTCACATATAAAGAAGAATTTCTGGTTAAATAAAATTCAGTTTATTTTTTCTTATAATTTTCTAATACAATGTTTGAGCTCATTAATATAATATCAATTTGTAAGGGATTCTAAATATTTTCGTCAGCATATATCTCAATAGAGATAGTGAAATATAATTTTCATTGGTATGAGCCGAAAATTGAGTTTTACATAATTTTTTATGAAAATATATTTTTTAATTTATTTATAGAATCTAGAATTTCTCAGTTTATATTATTATTTATTTTTATATTATAAACAATATAAAAGAGAAAGTAACGATATAAGGATGTAAAATATATAAAAAAATTGCAAAAGAAAAGAAGCAATGTTATATTTTCTGTAAACTACTAAAAGGTACGCAACATTAAGGTATTAAAAATTATTCTTATCACTAGATTCTTATCATAAATTCTTATCAGTACAATTTTTTGATAAGATTCTTTGATAAGATAAGTAATAATATTTATTCTTATCACTAGAGAAGAATTATATTATTATTGTATGAAGTTTTATTATATATATATATAGAAAAATGCATCATTGAGAAAGAAAACTTTTCTCTTCCGCTGAAAACTTATGAAAACTTTCTACTAAATAAGATTTTGCACTGCTATAATTTAAAGAAACAAAAAAAATTTGCTTAAAATCATTATCAAATATTGACAGTTTAAACGTGAAATATTAATTATTAAGTAAATTTATTTGGCTAAAACGTAAAAAGAACATTATTACAAGATCAAGTGAAGTGAAAAACAATAATTTTTCTATTTAAATAGAGAATAATTCTATTTAATAATTCTATTTAAAAAGAGAATAATTAAGAATAAGAATAAATTTGACAAATATAGTCCTTATTTTTCTAACATTAAGGATATGTTTTTAATATTACTTTAATCAAATGTAAAAATGTTAAATATTTATAAAAATTTTGTCTAATAAATTATTTCATGAGGACACAAATTTAAAAACAATGTAATGACAGTTTGTTTGTTGCTTTTATGAAATTAATGAGAATTAAGGTAGCTTAAAAGACTGCAGAAGAAAGGGATTGGATGAAACCTTATTAATTTTCTTATACGTGAAATATATTATGAATATATGGCAAGCCATAAGAGTATTTTAACAGTATTATTTCAGAAAACTACTCGTTAATTGATGTTTCACAAAAATGTAACAAAACATGATTTGAGTATTAATGTCTCATACAAAGTGTTTCTATTTTTACCTATATTTTGTGAATTCTTGTGTTCAAAAATATTATAAAGCATTTTTTTATTGTTTTTAAATAAAGGCATTTAAATTATTTATTTATAAATAGTATTGTAGAAACTAATTTTTGTATCATATGTACACCAAAATCTTTAAATATAATTGAAATTTTGAGAACAATGTATATATATTAGATTTAAATTCATAAATAAAGCTTCATAAAATAGTTTATAGTTGATGAAATTGAATTAACGAAATTTAAGAGAAAGATTTCATAAGCAGCTCTTAAGTGACTTTCCTAATTATCCCTCAAATTGTTATATAAATTAATTTTTACTTCTATCGTTTACTAAAATATACTATTACTTTAGCAATTATCAAAAAGTTTAAACATACAATAGCTCCATAAACTACTATATTTTAACACATCCGGACATGTGATCCTATTTTCACAAACAAAAATTCATTTTAAATGAAGAATTTTTTCAGTTTGATGGAAGTCATTTTTTCAAAGCCTAACCCACGTATCACCAGAAAATCCATCAATATTTTTTGTTTGAGTTAAAAGTTTAGAATTCAAAAACTAATCAATTTGGAAAACTCTGCTATACAACTGAGTGAAATTGATTAATGCGTTTTATAAGCCTTTTAAGGAAAATTCCACATGATTAATCTCAAGAAAATGAATTTTCAGTACTAAACAATATATAGTGTATTGAAATTTAATTTAAAATTTGTATATTCCATTTTATTAAAAGAGTTTATATTTTTCAAAAAATTGCGTTTTCTATTAATTTTCTATTAAAATTATAAATTTGGAAATTGTTTTAACTTTATTTCCTTACTTAACTCTGCAACCATTTTTGAACTGTTGAATTGCAATTTAACAGAAGTTGAGCGAATCTTTTGATGACAGAAATTTCTTTCTTTTAAGTCATTTTACACAGCAGTAATTTAATTTCACTAAAACAGAGAAAACTTGTCTTGATATTCATTAGGAAATTGTAATAAATATAATTGTCTTGGCATTAAAGCAAATGATTAACCAAATATTCAAATCTACTAGAGAAAAGAATTCTAAGAAATAGTTTTCTGCTCAACAACGGAAACAGTTGGAAACTATACGCGGAATGTAACACAGATAAGTTAATGAAATTAATCTTGTTTTCTTTCTTACGAGGTTTTGATGTTAACTTTTTATTCACTGAAAATGACCTTTTTTAGAGTGATACATGTTTGAGTGAACTTTACAGTTTTGTGTAACTATAAATTCATGTGAAGCTAAAAATGCATACAAATTTTAATCATTTAGTTTTATGATATACCAAAAAATAAATTTAACTTTTCTTAAAGTTATATTCATTTTTTTTTTTTTTGGTTAGAGAATTGCATAACTTCCAGTTGGAATCTTGATATAAAAGAAATTTTTTCTGATTAATTATAATATTTATAATATTGAGGAAGTTAAACTATATTTAACTACCATTTAATAATATAACAAGACAAAGCTCAAGAATGAAAAAAATAAATTAACTGAATTCTAATTTAAGAAACCAAATTTGCCTGTACAAACCCCTTTAAAATGCCTAAATTTAACCCATTTGTCAAGTTTATTTTTGAAAAAATTAATTTAACAATTACTAGTGAGTGTTTTTAATTACACAAATATTTTTGTATTCAACTTGATGAATTAAGTTAAATTTATTCTATTTACATTAATTAAACAAAACAGAAAATAAAAAATCAAATATGATAAAAAAAAAAAAGTTTAAAAATAAAAAAAAGTTCATTTTCCAATTTAATTTCAAGAGGAATTTTGTTTTCAATCATATATATGGTTTTTATTGCATTAAAATATTACATTTTTTGTATTGTTTTCTCAATGATTCCCAACTTTTTCAATACAGCTAATTTTAAGTTTTCTTTAGCTTAAACTTGCTGTATAAAGAATTCTTGATTTGTTGAAAGAAATTGTATTGTCATGGCTTAAAATATCTCTTGTATAACTGTGGTAAAATCAAATCTTCCCCTTAAATTAATTTACCAAATTTTATGTTGTATAGATGCGAGACATATGACATTATTTTGTAGTAGTATCTCTTTCATTTGACACACGTCAAAGATCTTTTATTGATTTTCCAAAATTTTGTAATTATTTGCAGAAAGAATTATTGAAAATCCGTTTCAGAATATAGGTGCACATGGTTCAAAGCACATTTTTGGAAATACACAATCTTTCCTTTCAAAACACTTTTGTGTATTCTCTTAATACTATGAATTGATTCATTTACAATATGACGGCAACATCTATAAAATAATGGTAATTTAATGTTTGATTCATTTCTGTAACAATTATTGTGTGCTATTAAAATCAAAATAAATGGTCCTTCTTTTGGTTAACAATGATTCTCTTAGTCTATGAAAGTTCTTTACAACTACTTATAAGTATTACTATTTGGACATCATTAATAAAGAAATAAATAGTTTATGTGAAAGTAAAATGATAAATCTTCTGTACAGAATGCAGCGAATGCTAAATACTCTGGAAAAAGTGAAATCAAGAAGATATTTATCATAATCACTTATGGACATTTTCCCTCCTTTCTATCGACATATCCTTCAAAAATGATGAATGCTTCTGAATTCAAATAAAAGAAACATCTACTGTTACTCGCCTATTTACAAAGATTCTTTATTCTTAAAATCGTAGTCATAGTTTATAGAGTGACGATGGATCATGTTTATGGATGAAATGAGTATCGAACTATTTGGAACAATGTAAGCAATTCTGTGGTTTAAAAAAGAAATCAGTATAACTATAACTAATGATATCATACTATTTTTTATGTGATTTTATAAATGATAAATTAAATTTTGTTTTTATTAAGACATTTTAAGGATTAAATTATTTTCTTCTAAATAAGCTACTTAGTGGAAAGGTTTACAAAATTAAGTAATGAATAAATTTTTAGTTATTTAAAAGTATTTAATTATGTAGAATTATTTTTTTTAATTTTATTTTTAAAAAGGGCAAACACAAATTTTACATTCTTGTTTTTATAAAATTTTTTATCAACAATCTCTTCTTCCCCTACAATCATTCTGTAATTGAATATTCTGATATGAAATCTATTTGTTGTTAAACAAGACTAAAACATTTTCTGAAATGTATAATTGAACTCTTACCGAACTAATATTACAAGTTATCGTTCATTACTGCAATTATATGGGTTCAAAAGTCAATAAATATAACTTGAGTGGAGTGTTAATGGACATTCATTTCAAAATATGTAAATGATATTAAAACAACTGTAAAAATATTCTTTTTTTCTCAACCACTGTATTGCTTTCGCAGGACGCTTTACAGCTATCTGTAAGAAAGGGAAGACGTAAACCAGTTTGAAGATTCTTATTGAATATACACTACTGGCCATTAAAATTGCTACACCAAGAAGGCGATATGCTACAGACGTGAAATTTATACGAAAGGAAGAAGGTGCTGTGATGTACAAATGATTAGCTTTTCAGCGCATTCAGACAAAGCAGGCGTTAGTAGCGACACCTACATTGTGTTTAAATGAGGAAATTGTTCAGCCGGTTCCTCATACACAAATTGCATTTGAACGTTGTTGCCTGGTGAAAAGTTGTTGTGATGCCTCGTGTAAGAAGGAGAAATGCGTATCAGCACGTTTTTGACTTTGATAAAGGTCGAATTGTAGCGTACGGGGATTGCGGTTTATCTTATCGCAGTATTGCTACTTGCGTCGGTCGAGATCAATGACGGTTAGCAGAATATGGAATCGATGGGTTCATGACGGTAATACAGAACGCCATGCGGGATCTCAACGGCCACTTATCACTAGCAGCCGAGAAGATAGGCATATTATCGGCATGGACGTAATAGATCGTGCAACCATGTCACGAGCCGTGAGTCAAGAAACGAGGTCGTTTGGAAGACAACAAGCGTCTGCACGAACAGTTCGACAACGTATGCAGCGGCATGGACTCTCAGCTCGGAGACCATGGCTGCGGTTTCCCTTGACGCTGCATCATAGACAAGAGCGCCTTCAATGGTGTGATCAACGACGAACCTGGGCGCACAAATGGCAAGACGTCATCTTTTCAGATGAATCCAGGTTCTGTGTACAGCATCATGATGGTCCCATCCGTGTTTGGCGGCATCGAGGTGAACGCACACTGGCAGCGTGCATTCGTCATCATCATACAGGCCCATCACCTGGCGTGATGGTATGGGGTGCCATTGGATACACGTCTCGGTCACCTCTTTTATCGCATTGACGGTGCTTTGAACAGTGCACGTTACATTTCTGTTGTGTTACGACACGTGGCTCTACCCTTTATTCGAGCCCTGCGAAACGCTACGTTTCAGCAGGATAATGCCCGACCGCATGTTGCCGGTATTGTATGGACCTTCCTTGATATGGAACATGTTCGACTGTTGCCCTGGCTAGCACGTTATCCAGATCTTTCACCAATAGAAAACGTCTGGTCAATGGTTGCCGAGCGACTGGCTCGTCACCAAACGCCAGTCACTACGGTTGATCAACTGTGGCATTGTGTTGAAGCTGCATGGGCATCTGTACCTGTACATGGAATCCAATCTCTGACTCAATGCCGAGGCGTATAACTGCTGTTATTACTGCCAGAGGTGGTTGTTTTGGGTACTGATTTCTCAGGATCTATCCAGCCAAATGTTTTGAAAATTTAATCAATTGTTACTTCTAGTATAATATATTTGTCCAATAAATGTCATTTTGTTATCAGCATTTCTTCCTGGTGTAGCAATTTTAATGGCCAGTAGTGTATATATAATAGGAATTATCAATAGCAGAGAAACTCATTCAATAAAATTTCATTGGTATTCCATTCAATAAAATCAAACTCGAAATTCTAAGTTTCATTACTACCTTAGAGATGCTATGCCTATCTCTTGAGTTTTGTGAATTTCAAAGTAATTTAAAATCTAATTACTCGGTATTCTTGTAGAAATAAACATCTTTCACAGATACTTGTCTTATGTAAATATTATTTTTGTATTATGTCGTAGGCTGATTGCATACCACTTTTATTGGCATCAGTACATTTTAATGGAAAAATTACATCATTTTTTAACAAATGAAAAAGTTTTCAACATAAATCAAAGTATCATGTTGTTGTCGAAAAAAAAATCTTTCATTTCTAATAAAGAATTATAATTTAATTAAATTTGATTATTTATCATAATTCTCCTTACTTAAAAGTATTTAAAATTTTAATTATTCACTGACAATGAAATATTTAATTCATATTGACCAATTTAGATATGTCATTAAATAATGGACCACCAAGGTAGTTATATATAAAATTTTGGACACATTTTGCATGCAAATAAGTTTATAATCTTAAATTTGGTTTCTTATGTTCAAATATTTTTAATGTTATTATGAAATATTCTTGTCGTAAAAATACTAATAATTATTTTTTCACTTTAAATATTATTTTTTCTTAAAACTACTACGATATCAAAATTTTTAATGGAAATTTTTAACAGTCAATTTCTTTTCGGAAATAAAATTAAACTCTTAATAATGAATTACTGATGGTCTTTATAACTTTAAGTAGTTTTTTGATTCTTCAGTTTTTTATTTTATTTTAAACTAAAACGCCTAAGGGAAACTAAAAATTAAATGCTTATTTGGAATGTACTTGGTAAGATATTTATAATTTTATTTTCATTCTATAACTGTTTCTTATTTAATTTTTCTGATTACATAAAATGTGATGCGAAAAAAAGAATGCATACAGTAGAAGATTTTGGATAAATAAATGTAGTCATTTTTTTATATTCATAATATTCAACCTTACTAATAAAGAATAGCTTTCAGCTCTAAAATCTATTAGCTATCCAGTTCATAAACTAAAAATAAAGATAAATTTAAATTTGACATATGAGAGAATATTTTTGTATATGGTAAATAAAGAATTTAAAATAAATTGTTAAAGTTGAGAAACAATTTTCCTTTTTTTACTCGGAGGCAAATATAAGTTTTTTCTTATATGTCAAATGACTTATGAAATATCAAACTATATTTTTTAAAGAAAATACTTTAATATTTAATTTCTTTTCAGAGAAACACACACAGAAATGACATGCAATTTCATGAGTCTAGAAAATGCATTTTTAAATTATTTGAATGAAATTTAGTTTTAAAAAAAATAAATACTATTTATGGTTTAAAGATAAAATATAATAATTAAAATAATTATATTTTTACTGTGAAATATTAAATATATATTTAATATATTTTATTTTATATTAAAATCAAAGCAACACATTTTTCTTTGAAAGAGCAACATACACCACCCTTGTGCACACAGGACTTAAATTTATTTCATAAAATTCAATGACAAATAAAAATACCATTTTTAAAAACAATATACATAGAATCAGAAAAGAAAAGGTCAAAATATCTGTGTGATAGTATAAAATATTGATACATATTTTCAATGTTGATCATTTTTAGCAAAAAATTTAAACCACCAAATGCTGTCAATTTTAATAAATTTTTTCACTTTGTGGAGTAAAACAAAAAAAGAAAAGGCAACTTATATCTCCATTGAAATAAAGAAATTAAAATTTTTATTTTAAATTTATATTCCAAATTTGTAACCATAAATAATAAAATTGTTTGTTCTAAAAATAAATATCTAAAGGGTAAGCTTTAATGCTTTCAAAATTATAAAAAGAGAGTGCGATCACTAAACTGCAGGATTCGTCGCTAAATCACAACATTTAGCGACACATTTTCTTTCCATGGAAATATTTAACGGGGTAATACATAAGGGCCAAAATGTTTATCTAGAAATCAATCACTCCATAAAATATTTTAAATGAAGTACAAAAATAAATAATATTATAAATTCTAAAAAGGGATTAATACTCTTAGTAAATTATAGTCATTATTTTTGGCATTTATAAATGTAGAGAAGTGTTTGGAAATTAAAGCAGAAAAAGGCTGTATGTTTGTATTCGTTTGATTTTAGAAGAATATAATAATATTTATGGTAATTCATCAATTTTTCAGCCTTTAGAAATAATAATATAAATTTTTTATAGGTTCTTAAATACAGAAAGATAATTTATATTTGCCCTGTGAAAAAATTATTCAGTTATAATTATATATGAATGGTGTGTTAAAACAATTACAATGAAGTACTTCATAAATTTTCACCCATCTCAACTATCACTACATACACTGTTATTCCTTCCTTATACAAATAATCAATTTAAAATACACAAACGCATATTAATTTATTTATTAAGGAAAATTTATATTTACTTTCTTTATCAACTAAAAGTTTGTATAAATAAAATCTAGCATAGAGAATAATGGAAAATATTAATTTTTCTACTAAGCAGTGAATCTGAATAGGTTTAAACATAAATTTGGAATTGCTAATTTCTTTATTTTAAGCTTTTAGAATCCATTTTTTATGTGATTAAATACTTAAAAATCCTATTATTTGACAATCTTGGTGGAATGTATTCACCATGCAAATTTGATCTAAAAGAGTCTTGGAAATTGTGAATTGAATTCCTCTTAAAATTTCTTCTAAAAAGTTTACAAAATACTAATAATAAAATCAGCAAAATAACTTGCTTTGCTAAATCAAAATAAAATAAATTTTTACGTGTTAAAATATGTTATATTAAGTGTTTTGGTTTTCATAATTTTGGTTTCTTTGACTTCAAATGCATTGAACTACGATATGATAAAACTGTAAGTTTATGATGAACAGTGTAAGTCAAAATATTTGAATATTTCCTTTGGCATTGTATGCAAATATTTTGAATTTCATTTCAAATTAATAATTAATAGTGAAATCCGAAAGACGATATTTAATTTTTTACATTTTACTAAATTTTATTTAAAACATCTTGTTCTATCTGCAAAATGCTTCATTTTATAATAAAATTTTCATTTTCGCATATTAAAACGCTGCAATAGAATCACAAAACATTGAATTATTTTATAATCTATAGTTAGAAAGCTGAAATGGATAACAAAATTTTTGAAATGCATTTTTTAGATAGATGGTAAAAAAGACAAAACAAAGCGTATACTTGAAGTTTTCACGAGTTACAATTACCCATATACAGTTGTGTTGAAACGCTTTTCAAGCATTTCCTTATTGTGATCTATGAAAGGAAAGGAATTTCGAAGACTCATCTTTGTATTACATCGATAAGAGCTCTACTGAAGTTCACCGCGGCTTAAAGTAAGAAAAGTTATTCCTAGTATTATGCGTCAAATGTTATAAAGATTACAAAGTATAGAATGTATTAGAAAAGTATATGTATATTATGCATAGAAAAGTAAAACTAATAGACATGAATAGGAATAATGAATTTAAAAGCAAATAATGTATACTATACTAAATGCAAATTTGCTATTAATTGAGAAATAATGTTTTGATTTCTTATTACTTCTTCGGCACAAATATTTCTCAGGTATTTCTTCTTATGCAGATGTCAGTTGATGACAGAATGTTTTGAAATTACTACATCATGAGCACAATTTCAGTCATTCATTGGCTTTTTAATTTTACTTTGGTAACAATTACTTGTGAATATTACATATAACTGACAAAGTATTATCGTGTCTTATTTTCTTATGACTATAAGTATTAAAAATTTTTTATTTTTTCCAACATTAGCGATGCAATTTGTATTTTTAATCAAAAATGTATGAAATAATAAATGGAGCAGATCAGTGTTTATCGAAGTGTTAGTCTCAACTAGTGTGTTACGAAGCAACAGTAAGCTTCGAAAGATATTTTACGTAGTTGATTCAATGTTAAGAATATTTAGCCTTAAGTCATAATTAAATTGTAAAAATTTAGATTAATTCAATATGCACTTATCGTTTACTCATTTTAGAGCTTTCCTTTTAAATGCTCGCATGTCTGTGGGTCTTTAGATGTGAACCTTTTTGGGAGAGGGGAAGAAATTAATGGCACTTCTTGTCATATCAGGTTTCCAACAGTGCTACCATTGTAATTCCAAAACTGAGTGGGTCATTTTACTAGTTTTGGGATTACGATATCAGCAGAATAGAAGCATGGATCAAGCAGA
Organism: Latrodectus geometricus; assembly: GCA_026290005.1. NCBI lineage: Eukaryota > Metazoa > Arthropoda > Arachnida > Araneae > Theridiidae > Latrodectus > Latrodectus geometricus. Next base: position 1,009,841 of record JAPDSC010097265.1, on the reverse strand, counting down.
AGATCCTAAGACATAGCTTGTGATTTACAGAGATTTGGAGTACATTGCTACCTAAACGCACTTCACACATCTTCCACCAGTGAACAGGACGGATTTGCAACTGTGTTAATACAGAGCTCCCCAGATTCCGATGCGAGAAAGATGCGTGTTTTCCCCCCTCCATATCTTGGTCTCTTAGTTAATAAGGTATCAAACTTTCTGTTTTAACTGAAAATATTCAGTTAACCAAATTACTTTGCATATAGATAGCAAATAAATCTTGCATATAGATAGCAATTTAAACAAAATAAATAGATAACGTATGTATTTGGAATGCCAATGAAAAAGTGTAAAATGCTACTTGACCTATATGAAAGCTCAAATTATTTATGAAAGGTTTTATCGTTCTAAGACTACATTTCTACAATATACGAAGTAGTTGGAAACTCACTTTAAGCAATAAGTCAGAATCTTATATTTCCTATGGCAAAAATAATAATGGGGAGATTATTCTCGGATTCCATGTAAATTATAGCACTAAGAAAAATTCTGAAGATCCAAGAATCTATTCCATATTTCTTATTGTAAGCTTAAAACACTTTTTTTTAATTAACTGTACTTTTTTTCTGTATTAATATGAAATTGTTATTGTAACGTAAAAATGACAAAAAAATATTTTAAAACAGAAAAAGATAGTATTAATTAATATTCTGGAAAGTATTATCAAACTATACAGAATTCGTAATAGAATAAGCAACTTTTGCATTATTAAACGGAAATATAAAGAAATATATAGAAATTAGAAATTTGTAAAGAAATAATAAAAGGGAATTATAAAAAATTTATAACAAGATAAATAAAAACTTATTGCTATAATGTATAGATTGAAATAAAAATATATATAACTAGAAAATAAATAGAAATAATATGAATCAATACATTTGAGATGAAACGTGAAAATTAAGACATTCTCAGCAAAGGATTAAATATTAATTGGAATAACGCTTAGAAATTATTTGCTCGGAAATACTTGAGAAAAATAAAAAACAAACTGTTTTCCCCTACTAGAAATAAAAACACTGAGGCAATATGAGGTAAATGAAAAATATACAAAAATATATGAAACAACTACGACAATTTGAAACGTAAACATTAAATCAAATAAATAACGTAGTCAAAAAACTTAGTACATAATATTGGAGGCAAATAGAGCATAATTAAAACAAAACGAAATGAAGTAATAATGTAAAAAACATAATTGAGAATAGATAATAAATATAGTGACACTAGACAAAATGTTTACAAAATTACTAAACTAAAACATTTTTGCATTAAGTTTAAATTTATTAATAGTTATTTTCGATAAAAGAACTGTAATGTTAAAAATATTAAAATAATATAAAATAAGTTAAAATACATAAAAATTTTAAATATAAATTGCGAAAACAAATTTGTTCCCATTAAGCATTAAAAAAGAAATTAAGGCATACTCTAGACAATGAAAATAAAATAGAAATACGGAAATAAAAAAGCAAGTTAAGAACATGCATAAATTTTTTAACAAACAAAAACTTACAGATTTACTGTTAATAAAGAAAATTAACCTAGTATATAATACCCTATCATTCTTTTACTCATATTCTTTTGGAATATTATGGATTTCAAAATCTCTATTCTAATAAAAAAGCTTCAAACCAAATTAAAAATGAGTTTTATAGTGAGAATATTTTATGGTATTTTAAGATACAAATGTTAAAATACTTAAAGCAGACTAAAATAATCATTATTTTCAATTTAATAGAAAAAATCACAATACTAAATATTCAATTAAAAATATTTCAGTTTATTTTCATGCAGGAACCTTATTTTTCAAATACACATTTCTTTTTCACACCATGAAAAATGGTTTTCAATTTTTTTGCAGAAATTCAGATTCTGAATAATTCTCTTTGTAATGGATACGTTTTTTATTCTAACTGAAAAAAAAATTCTATCCCTTTTTACTTTCTTTCTCTCTGCTGTTTGATTGAAAATTGGAAAACAGCCACAACAGTTAATGAGTCATCTCTAATTATGCCGAGACATTTGAATTCTATGCAAATCACACTTTGACGATTCTTCTGGTCGTTGCCAATGGAAAAAAAAGATTGCTTAGAATTTTCTCTGGAAAACTTTTTTTGGGTTAAAAAAAATCTAGAATGGGTTTAATTTAATTTCTATTAGGAAGATATTTGTTTCCTTTTAATGTGAATTGAAGAAAATAAATTAAAATTTGAAAAAGCCAAAGGAAAATAAAAAAAATATGAAAAAAATAAAAAGAAACAAAATAATAAAATATAAAAACAGGAAGTATTTATTAAATATCTTTTGGAGAAATAAGATTTTATTTTTTCCCCATTATGTGAAGAGAATCAAATGCTGGTCAAAAGGCGGGAAAGCCATAAATGAAAATGCACCCGGAATTGTTTCTGACTGTAAAAACGTTTGCAAAACAGTTTTCATCGGCAGCTTTCTTAAAATAAGAAATTCTTTTAGTTACGTTTATTATGTGCATTTTACTTATCAATTGCTTCAAATTAAATAAAACTGTTTTAGTTAACTTTATGAAATTGTTAACAATGAAAATAATTATTGCGATTTCATGAATCTTAAAAATAAAAGTGAACTCACATGAAAATAATAGATTGGCTCACAATCAATATTTCATAAACAAAAAATGATTGAAAATTGTATTAAATGAAAAACAAAAACTTTTTCTCTTTTTTTTATCTCTAATTACTATTTTTAATTACAAACGGGTGCAATTGATAATTAGGCCTGTTTAAGTAAACGAAGGTTAGAAAAAGTAGTATTCTTCAATTCTTTAATACCATTGCATAAGGAACAGTTAAGGATCTTTTGAAAGATCCTCTAATTCTCCTACAAATGTGAACCAACAAATTATTTTGTTACAAATATTCGACGTTGTGTTTGATAATTATAAATTATATCAAGTGCAAATTTTAATTTGCTAATTTGTAAATTAACTGCATAATATTTGAAAACTTTAATCATATTTTCAATAAAAATTTGTTTTATTTTTTTTTTCATACTACAAAAAATGTTTAGAGAATTTCATACTTTCTTTTCTTGAAATAGATATAAAATAATGAATCCCGAAAAAAATACACGCTAGAAAATGGAATTTATTCAATAAGTTAGCACAAAATCCTATTATTACAAAATTTTATTACAATAAATAAAATTAATAATAATTTTTTAGGTAGAAATGAATTTATCGTTACGTATAATTAAAATCACTATGTTATAAAAATGGGTTGAGTCTCTCCAAAGGCATTTTTACTTTCAGAATATCTTTTGTCCTCCCCCGAAAAAAAACTCATTGAGTTACAATGATTTGTCATGTCCCACTAGAATGACTAGACTATATAAAAACGCACTTCTATATGTTTGAAAAATTGATTCATTTAATATTCGTTTAATTAATAATATTTAATGCCCGTTTAAATATTACGTTGCTGACAACAAGGATTGCACTCAACTAAGGCAACAATGCTGTGTTTGTCAACATTAAAAGGAAATGTTTGCACACATTTTGGTTAACTAGAAATTTGTTGTAAAACGAAGCGAGTGCATAGAACACTATTTAAACACTGAAAAATGTTATTCATGCAGCGTGTCACATAATATTTTGTGGAACACATTTATTGAAAGTCTTCAATAATACACTTGTATGTAATTTACAATATATTTTTTCATTTTCATATAATGAATGATTATTTGCTTAACTATAACTACAATGTAATGGTGATTTATACCTGAAGTGTCTTTGAATTAGCTAACTAAAATAATAAATATTGACAATGAAAATTGTCTTTAAAGCATCACAGATATTAGGCAAGTTGCCTTTTTTTAATTTTGTAAAAACTCCTCTTTTAAAACATTTATTTTAATAATATGCCACTAATTCTAATATCATTACTTTTAAAATATTTTCATTGACCTTATAAACATAATTATATTAAAATAAACCAATCCTAATAATATTTCACTTTGTATTTCCAATATCACACTAACAATATACTTATGCATTGTCTACTTACGTTGAAAGAAAAGAAAATAACTGATATCAAAATTCAGACTACTTTTTACTTGGCATGCTAATTGTAAACTTATGTTGCTTTAGGAACATTATCTCTTACGCACAGCAATATAATAATAGTGAGCACAAAGTGAAATTAAAAATTATATTTACAATTTTACATTTCATACAGTGCCAAGTTAAACATGCGAGAAAAGATTACATTTCTAATGTAGAGTATTCTTATTTAAAATATATTCAATATTTTCAGAGATTAAGCTATTCCAAACTAAAAAGTACAGCTATCGATCTATTTTTAAAAATTGTTACTTTAAAATTAACTACTCTGAAAAATATATGTAACAAATTTCATCTACGATCAATTCCTTCCAAAATGTCTCTCAAATACATTTACAAATAAACAAAAAGGAATCTATTGCTTATGACATTACAAATTTCATATGGGACATTTGTTTTGATGTTTATTAATAAACGTAAAAACAAATTATTAAACTATTCTAATTTGTTGAAGGGTTTGCTATATTTTAAGCAGAAGTGAAAAAGGGAAGATATTTGTCTCGATTAGTTTTATGAATTTTTTGCCCAAACTATCGATTTATCTTTCAAAGATGATAAATGATCATCAATTCAAGTGAAAGAAAGATGCTATGCACACTTAATGAAAATTCATTATTGGAGGCATTCAGATAACTTTAATTGATATTTGGGCGTGTCTATAAATTTATTTTTTTGCAAATTATACACAGAAGTTTATTTGTTATCAATTATATGTAATATTTGTTAATCGATTTTATCCATTTTATCATTTATAGCTTCAGAAATAATTTTTGATCTTATTTTCCTTAATTTTTAATAAAAAAAACCTTAATTTAAAATTCATTAAAGTAACAAAATTTTTTTATTGCATAATATTTAAATTATTGAAATATGCTTTAGGGAAAATTAAATACAAAGATATTTGGCGGAGCAAAAGAAAATATTTAATAATTATGTATTATAGATAAATTTTCTAAATAACAATTAATTAAGAATCAAAATTCTTGCTTTTGTAAAGACTTCTAGTTCTGTAATACATTTTACTAACCGAATACTACAAAGATGTAAATATCATGCATTTAAATCTTCAAAATTTTCAAGTTTCAAAAGCAGCTCTGTACACATGTACAGTGGCTGAAGTTCAGATTAAAAAAAAAACTTTGAAGTAATAAAGTAAAGATTACAAAAGGAATATGCTTTTTAAAATAGGAAAATTAAACCAAATTAGAAAAAAATCTATATAAATTTCAGACCAAAAAATAATTTGTGACTACTAAATAAAATAAAATATGCCGTTCAACATGAAACTAATGATAACTATATCAAAGGGAAAATAGACTCTAAATATAGTAATCAACGCATATTACTGACCTTGTTATACACACACACACATAAATACATATACATATATACATAGAAAAAAAAGTGATCTGCATTTTTTATAGCTCTAGTGGGCATTTTGGCATTTTCTTTGACACAGAAGCCTTTAACTGCTGAATAGTCTTAATTAATACTCACCGCATATTATGGCTTTCGGGGGAGAAGAATGTGCATAGATTGTGGACACACTTCGTGCATCGCAAAATAGCTGACTCAGAAACTCAGAAGAGCATAAAGAAAACAGAACTTGTACACCCACTTCCTCATATTAAAAAGAAGGCTGGGTTAGAACCCAGTGTGGTCCAGTACGAAGAATGTGGACCGACTACTAGGCTGTGCTTACTCATACACTTCTTTCATATAATCAAGTTAGGTTAAGTGTTAAAACTACTGCCTAAATGTTAATTCTGCATTTTTTTTTTTTTTTTTTTTTTTACACAGTGAAATAAAGTTTTTTCCCCATTTCCTGCTATAATTAAAGAACAAAGTTGGGGACTTTTGTTAAAAAACCTCAAGCAAATCACAGCATACAACATACCAATAATATATCCATAAAAATGTATTTATAATTCAGCAAAAAAGTGCTTTTAATTAAAATATGGCATATATTTTCTTTTATTCACAATTTTAAATGTATTTCGTAGTTTTTGAATTATAACGCAAGCAAACTAAGAGAAACTTTTTCTTTTCAGATGTATAATAAAATAAAGATAACATTTTTTAAATATATTGTTAAGACATTGAAAAAAGAAAAATCTAGTTTTTTTTTATTTTATAAGCTTTTGAAAGATTTAATGACAATATTTTAACATTTTAGTTTTTGTATGAAAACAACTCAAAATATTAGGTTGGGGAAAAAGTAATCCATTATTTTTTCGGTAGACGTCTGTAGTGATCGATATCTCGTGAGGTATCTATCAAACAATTTCAGACTTATGAACGTTGGAAAGGTGACATTTGACACTAAAATATCCTCTTGCGGTTTTTTGTTTGATGAATTCAGTTACGAGTACAAGATTTTAAAAATGGAAGACAACAAACAGAAAATTCAATACATTTTCGTTTTTCTCTTGTAACGGCGAAAAAGATAGCCGGATGGCTAAAATTGTGAAAGGTGTTTATCGTCCTATACAAGACTGTAACAACCAGTTACGTACAATTTTTGTTTCGTCGATTCCGTTCGTGTATTTTTGATACTAGAGATGCATCTCTCATGTGGATACAGCATCGTGGAAAATGTCTATAAAAAATCAAAAATGATCGAAGTTAACCGCATGTCAGCAGTCGTAACGCGCAAGACCTAAAAATCTACATGAAAGCTGTTTTAAACCTTTTTGCAAAGCGAATCCAAAAGAAGTTACATAAAGTTCCCATAAAAATAATGGATTTCTTTTTCTCAAACCTAATATTTTCATTCAAAATTATAAAACAGTATTGTAAACATAAATTTCTGATATTAATTTCGGTAATTTATATTCATTGAGATTTTAAAATAATTATTTAATTAATTATATATATTTGCATTTAGAATATTTCTCTTTAAAAGACTGCATAATATCGCACAAAAAATCCATTTGTGTACCACAATATTTTTTCACACATCAACTGCAATACTTGAACATTGGTATCTAGGTATTTTGAAATTTTTTTTAATCAACCATAGCATTAATTGAACTTGTCAATCAAAATTATAATTTGCTTTATATATATATATATATATATATATAAATATAATTATAAATATTTATGTTTATGTATATATATATATATATATATATATATATATATATATATATATATATATATATATATATATATATATATATATATATATATATATATATAATTATCCATTTTGTCTTATTTTATAAAATAAAAAATACTTGATGATAACACTGAAACATTTTTATAACTGGTATCTAACAATAAAATTTATAGTAAAACACACCATACCTTAAAATCACTTTATTAAATTAACTAATTCTTATTTCAATATTTATATTCAATTAAATTATTTATTTTCTCCCTCTATATATTTTAATCATTAAATTTTCAAAACTATGCGTAGTTAGATAAAATCGGAAAGTAATATAATATTCCGAAATTTTGAAGGCAATAAATAATTGTCACTTTGGAAATCAGCCTTATTTTATTCTTATGCGATAAGTTAATACACATACCTGATCTACTGAAAAGTAATTTTTGCAGAAAAATATACGACAAATTAATGTCATTTTGTGTGAGATATTTCTGGATATTTTTTATTTTTTTAAATACTATACTAACATTTTTTACTTTTCTATTTTTATAACTAACATATGTATTTCTTTTTCTTCTATTTGTATTACTATCAATTGTTTTACAAAAAACACCTATTAATATAGGCTCATTTTTACAACTAAGCTATTTTGTAATTTTTTTGAAAAATGGCGGATTATTTTATTATTCCTAATTAGTTGTCAGTCAATCTTCGGTATTTTGAATAATTTAATAGCAGCTTTCATAGTTATGATATCTTTAAATATTATGATATACATATAATTATGATGTTTTTAATTGGATTATACAACAATTATATTACTTTATTAATTGTTGATAATATATTTGAAGTTTACTTTTATAGAATATTACAATTCTATTAAAATTGCAAATATTTTTAAAAATTTTAAATTATCTATAAGTGAATTGCTTAACGCTTTCATTATATTATAACATAAATATTATTTAATTTATCAAGAGAATATCATAGATTTCCTTACTGCAATAAGCAACTAAAATGGTACAAAATTTACTCTGATAAAAATGATTTTATTTTAATTTTTTTTTGTATGTGACAAATGAAGAAATTTCGTAAAAATGTTATAAATCCAGCAATGAGAAAAAACTAATGAATTTGTAATTAGTGACTTTAAGTGCAAATGAGATAAAATCTTTAATGAGGATTCAAAACCTCAGGCTATTAAGCAAAAATTAAGCTATTATCTTTTTATGGTTTATGAGTAACGACAAAGAATGTTTTGAGAAAAACTATTTTTATGAAAATGTTAGCTGCACAAACAACTTTCGAATTTAAAAAACTTTAATGCTGACATTTTGAAACAATAAAAGAAAACTAACCTGAATTTTTTTTATCGCTTGAAATATTATAAAAGCTATTTAAGTATATTTTTGTTTAAAATCTGAAATATATCCGCAAAGCATAGTTGGAAAATATCTTTAGCGAAATATGGTTATTAAGATTAAAATACAAATATTTTTCTGAAGTTTCTAATGTTTATTTACTGTATTCATTTCGAATGTTGACATTTAGAAGTTAAAAATTCAAACTTCAACATACAGTTAATTGTATATTAATTAATTAATGTACTTTTAGCTGTGTGATGAATTAATAGAAAAATTAATTTTTACGTTTTAATGATTTTACAATGAATATGATATTAAAACTATAAATAACATTAGAATGTTGTACATGGCTAAAAATTAATCAGGCATGTCTTGCAGATTTTGTCCAGCACTTAAGAATTTTTAATAATTATAATGCGTTATTACACTCTAATAATGTACATGAATATTTTTCATTTTCAATGTATAATGAAAAATTTAAAAGATTTTTTTACAACATTTATGTATAGTTGAAATTCAACTAATAGCCTTTTCAAAATATGATGTAGTTTATAGGAAAAATTTCTGTTACGAAGTATTCGATTTCCGTATAAAAATCGCTTTAATTGAATGACATTTTTTATTTTTTAATTACAATTACAAAGCCATTAAAAATTCTTATAAAGAAACTGAAATGCCATTATAAAATAGCTCGTTTAATGTTGAAATGCAATATTTTTATAATACATAAAAAATATAAATGTTAAATAATACATTATTGACAAAAACTTAAAAACACCTTAATACTTATGTAATTTTTAAAAAACATTTGAACTCGAGGTTAATTTTAGAATTTTTTTAGAAATACTGAATCTAGTACTGAAAGTACTGAATCCACGTGCCCCATATATGTGTTATGTTTTCCATAAAAGTAAGAAATGAGGCTTTTGACTTGCATTTTAATATTCCTAATAAATCTTCATGAAGATATGAGTTTTTACAAAACAAAAACTTCTCTTTCTGTTAAAATACAAATAATCTACTGTTAGATGCAAATATAAAAAAATACATTCATTAACCAAGATTTTTAGACAAATAATATTTTGAAATTGGTAATAAAGGAATTAGTAAATTGTAACTTTCTAATAGAATAATTGTAATTGTTTCTAAATATGTTTAAAAGTATTAGTTTCATCAATGTAAATTTGAGTACATTTTAAAATCATTTAATCTCAAAAACTGTAGTAAGCAGTAATTATTAATAACAATATTATTTATAATAATATTCAGAAATTCACTTTACTTCTTTTCATACTATATCGATTGAAAAATGTCTTTAAAGAATCACTAGAGACACGATATCGATAAAGTATTTTGAGAAAATTTATTATTAAATAAGATATGCTTAATTGCACTATAGAAATAAATAATTAATAATTTATTTCACTAATCTTAATTAAATAAATGCACTGAATGAGATTGTTAAATGCTTTTAATTCTAAAAATGAATTATTCAAATTAATTTATTTGATGTTTTTGATTAACAGTACCTACTTTTAAAATAGTTAATATAACAATATATAGTTAATTTCAAATCAAACAATTTACTTTTATAACGTTTATTGATACATGGTACAATTCCACTCAACTTTTAAACATTTACGTGATTTAAAAGTTATGTTTCTCAGTGCTATGCATAATGACTAGTTGCAGGCAATTTTTCAAAAATAAATTTTTGATTGGAAATATTTTAAATTTCTCGATAACCGGATTCTTAAAATCAGTTCTAACAAAAATATATACTAGATCTAAAGTACATCTTACAAAAATTTTGATAACGTTTTTTGTTATTATTTTTAATTTTAATTTGTTAATTTTATATTTAATTTAAAAACAGAAGCTTTAAGTGTTGATATAAAAGAAAGATCTTTTGCGTAATCAAATAGAATTGTTTTATAACTGATGGAATTATACTCTTATAAATTATTCTTTTAACTTAATTTTTTATAAATTAATTTTTTATAACTGATGGAATTATACTCTTATAAATTATTCTTTTAACAAGCTGATTAAAAGTAACGAGCATATGAATCACTAAAATTTAAGCACAATTTGAATTTAAATTGAAGATCTTCAGCAGTGCAAAACATTCAATGCACAATTTCTGCTCAGTAGAACATTTTAAAAAGCTGATGGACAGTTTTCAGCTGCCTTCTTTAATTCGGTTTCAGTGAAATCACAACTTTGAAGAGTTGAATAAAAATCGCTTAACGTTCGGTATGTCCAGCCATTTTAATATAGTGATTGTGATTTAATTAATATTATCGGATTTTCAATTTTTGGAAAAAAATAGGAAAGCATTTTATAAATATCTTAATACTTATATAAATCATTTATAAAATTTTGCTTATTTTCAAAAATATAAGTAATTTTATTTCAGTGAATATTTTCAGTTATTCACTAAACATCCTCTTCAATGCAAATGTAGGTAAGTACTTCGTATACATACCTTACTTTCAAACATTTACAATAAAATACAGATTACTATAAAAAAATAGCAAAATTGGAAACAAACATTTAAATTTTTACAATAATTATTTGATTCTAATTTGTTTCTGACGCATTAAAATTAAATTATAACCAAGAAAACTTTGTAATACATGCCTGCCTGCATATATATATATATATATATATATATATGCAGACATGTATGTTTGTAATTATATATAATACATAAATTTAAATTGCATTAGATATCAAAAGATTTTATGGATGAATAGTATCCTGTGATTTAGGTAATCGTCATTATATACATTATTGTTAATTTCCCTTATTAATCACATCTGTTATATGTAATGTTATAGTTCACTGTGAAGTTATTTTTAAATATACATTTTATGCATAGTTTGTCATATTAGTCATGCATTCGATATTATATTTACTTGTAGCTGTTGCCTCAACAGTTTATATCTAAAGTGTGCATTTAACGGTATTGATTGCTGCATTATGCGGCATAATTTCCTGTTAACGGATGCTGACGGTAGGAGGCGCTGCACACCTGATAATTAGTAGATTTCTATAGGTTATTTTTGTATTCACTGTATAAACTTTCATTATTGACCGTTGGAAAATTTTATCGAGGTATAAAAATAGTTTTTTGGAAAAATATATAAGTGTTTTTAAGTACAATAACACACAAACTAAAGAATAACATATTGTTTAGCAATAATGAAGTATAAATTAAATAAATGAACCATTCAGAAATTCATACAAAATAGGCCATCAATGCACGAATATTGGATTCTATTACTATTAGAAGTGGGTGGTTTCTTTTAAATAAATGAATTATAGAATAAAATTCAATATATCATCATATCTATTAGCTACAGTATGTGAGAAAACTTTTTTCATATATTCGTATAGCACTAAATTTCAACATAAAAATTTAAGCCTTTACATTAATATTATGTATTAAAGAATAAAGAAAGTATTAAATGCAATCTTACATTTGTATCTGAAAATTTTTTAATTCAAAATAAAGAATGTGTTATTTGTAATTCTATCTTCAAATGGTGTGAAATGCAAGGCATTTATTTTCCAAAACTTGAAGAACAATATTTTTTTTATTTTATTCAAACTTTAATAATAGGAAAAGGTATTAGCTTTAACATTAAAAAAAGGCTTTTTTATTTCATGGCATTTCCTAAATGTAAGTGTAGACGCGATATTACAGGATTGCAAAAATACTCAAGGAAAATATTTATATTTGAAATTATTGTTTCACGAAATAATAGAAAAGTACAACGCCAGACTTACTGAGGATCCCATTATCGACCTGCACTTAAGGCACGGAGCTCCATTCAGCAAGCGATGCTCGCCGAAGGTCTGGTGCAGATGTAGGAAATGGTTGACGAGGACAGTTCACTAGCCAAGCATGTCCCCCACAAGTTCTATCGGATTCAAGTCCGATGCGAATGTTGGCCATTCAATATGGGTGAAATCTTCTGACTAAAGACAATCGTTGACGATGTATGAGCGTGAGGATGGGCATTGTCATCCATAAAATAAATTCACCATTTAAATTTAGCAAAAAAAAATTTTGTTCCAGAATGTTATACCAATAATTGTGGCCTGTCATGGTTCCGATTTGAACATGCAGATTTGTTCTGGAGCTCAGTATAATTCCTCTCTAAACGAGCACTGCAGCACAACAGTAACGTTGTCTTGGTGGTACTGGATACCTGGCATTCTCCCTATGAACATCCGACGTGAATCCAACAACAAGCTGAACTTCGAATCGTTGGAAAACGAAACTGAAGCCCATTGTGACGGTTTTCATATTGCATGTATTCTTCTCCTAACCACTGGTGACTGTGAGTTGCCCTGAGTGGAACTCACCTCATAGGCCTACGACCATACAGACTATACTGTTCCAAATGTCTGTACACGGTCTACCTTGCGACGGTCTTGTATGTGCTTGATGATAACTGACGTAACAATTCCTCTGCTCTGTTCCTTCTGGTTTTTTTTTTTTTTTGTGGTTACTGCTAAATACCTCTCAACATTCAGTATTGTCACCACTCGAAGAAAGCTTGTACTGTAACGTCTGCTGACATTTCCATCATCTTGGAATATTTGCCCCCAACTAGAGATGACAGTTTGGGGATTCAGAGTTTTTCGGCTACTGTCTTCCGCATACATCAGCATTCCAAATGGCCCATAATTCTACCATGTTAAACATCATCTATATGCGTCCTTTGTGTCATAATTATGTGGTCGTGGCACAGAACGCCGTACGAACCGGTGGTGAACACGTTTCCCTCTTTGCCGCAGGTCCTTAAATACCCCTCTCTAATATATTAACTAATAACTATGTTAAAATGTTTTTTAAAGACATTTATCTACACTTTTTCTTTATTAAATAAATAGAGAAATAAAATTAAATTTGCTGAATGGTAAAATTTTGCATAAGAGTGTATTATCTCTATTGCTAACCAGTATTCATAAACCACAGTATCTTAGCGGGTGAATAATACTTGTATACATACACATTTTCAGCAATTAATTTTCTATGTAACATGCTGAAATATGTTGCTTAGATTACTATATTTATGTGCATGAAATCGACAAGTGAATCATTAATATGTTCTCCCAATATCAAAAGCACAGATTCATTTTCATAATTTTTTTATGAGTGCAAATTTTTATTATATAAAAAAATAAACAAAAATATAGGTAATATTACAGGAATTTTTGTACAAAAATAATGAATACTGTCTTTAAAAAATTACACTGCAACTATAACTATGCTCATGTTAATGGGAATTATTAATACATGGGTTACAATTTTATTAGATATCTAACGCAGAAATGAATCAATGTTAAGAAGCCAAATGTGTCTCATGTAAATAAATATAATGAATTCTATGCTCTACAGCAATTAAAAGTTCAAATGGAGTTTTAAACTTTGCAATAACATACTATGCATGAATTGAAGGCATGACCAGAAATTCCAGTAACTGCCAAATAAAATCATTTCTGAGAATCTTTATCTTAATTTGTGAAAATATTTATAAATTAAAATCTACTTACGGCATTTTTCTTTTCTGTCATTTCACTTTTAAACAATTTCAATGAGTATGATGCTTGTTAAAACTAAAATTTGAAATCTTACCCTTAGTGTAAATGCATTAACCTAGGGCTAATGCATTTACACTAAGTTGTGAATCAATTGGGGCAAACAAACATTTTCAGAAATGTTCCTCAATTGGTATAAGGTAATTTACACAAGCACATAGCAGTCTAATATAAAATATATACTCTTTCAGCTTGAATGAGATCCTGTATATGGTTTGGCATGGATTCCACAAAATAAAAACAAATGTCCCGTCATCAGAAAACTAGACTTTTATGATATTTTCAATCACTACTTTATTATTCACGCATCTCTCCAGAAATTTCTGATGGTATTTTCATCATATTTATCACACGAGTCCAATACCTTTAATTTATGTTCTTAATTTTTTTTTCACTACCTTAAAAATGTGGCATGGAACTAGATCTTGTTGAAAGCACCAGTGAAAATTTGCATCATAGGCAACAATTTTTTTCTATTATAAAAGTGTATGTTGTAAAGTTCACGATCTTTTCAACTGGCAACTCTCAGGGGTAAAATAACAACAAAATATCCATTTCGGAAGGTGCTTAACTGTTTGTATAAGATGTTCCTTGATGCGTTTTCCATCAATTTGCCTAACAAGTTTTGGTCAAAAATATTGCACAAAAAATGAGTTTCATCGTTGAATACAACTTTCTTCTAGTCTTGTGTAGTCCGAGATTGATATTTCCTTGATCCAAACCAAGGGTTTTCTCTTCATTGCAAATGTTAATATCTGTTGCTTATGATTGGTGTTTTGGAAAATCTTCCATTTCAATAAGCCAATGAATCCATGCTCTACAATAATTCACTCTGAAGATCAGCACTTGTTGTACGAAAAGGCTTTAAGCTATTCCGAACAAGAACTTTGTCTGTTCGAGATGTGGTCTTGCGTTTGCATCCTCATTTACACTTTTGTTACGCAGACCTGACCCAAAATTATTTTACTGATTGTTCTGTAGCAATAACATTATTTGGCCTAATTATTATTAATTTTTTTTCTCTCTGTGAGAGCGGTAAAAATAAATTATATCTTCAGTATAATAAAATTAGAGTGTAAAAGTAATTTATTATAAACTTTTGTGTTAATTTATATTATTAAATTAACAAAAGTAACAAAAGAGTAAAGAATTTATTATTAAGAGTTATAATTACTAAAAATCACACATTATCAAAAATAATTTCGTCACATAGTAGTAAAAAAATAATTTTTTGAAACATTTTTATGATTTGCCCATTTATTTAAATAAAAATGTAAATTTCTTATTTTCAATTAATTAACAAATAATTACGTGAATCACTACAGGAAGTTACGTAGAGCAAATTTAAATGACAACCATTAAAAGATAAAATTATTTTAAAATATTGAAATTATTTTAAATAAAAAATATAACACATTTTCGACGTTCTGAAATATAAATAAAAGAAAAAACAGCAAAAATTATCAGTAATTACATTTGTAATTTTGTTTCAATACTCAAAAGAAATAATAATGTTAATAATATATGAGAAACAAAATTTTTATTAATTACTAGAAAAATCTTTTTGCATAAGGAAATAATAACAATCTTTCTCATAATCTTAAAAAAAGCATTTCAAAATAATTACTATAATCATAATCACATAAAATAATCAAGTGTTTAAAATTTAAAAATATGTTTTTGGTAAAAAAGATTTCAAAAGTTTTGAAATTTTAGAAATAATAACTAAATTAAATAATAATATCTTTTTTTAAATTTTTATCTGTTTTTTTAATAAGAGTAAACATTTATTTTAATGTGGAAGAAAGAGCAACATATAAACAATTATTTTATGTACACATAAATTATTTTTATAGTAACGCAAAAAAACATTTTTAATAAAAATATTTATGATTAGGAATCAAAATTCGTTAAAAAATTTCATTTTATAAAAAAAAATTATAGAAAAGTTGAAGTTATTAATGATGTTAAGTTCAATAGTCTATAAGCTTGTTGAGTCAGAAACCATTTACTGCCTAAATTTTGGATAAATTTATTACAGTTTCAACAATTTAATATATTTACCAATTAACTGCATATTTTTTTTTATTTTTAACTGTTAACTATTAAGTTTCATACTTCACTTTTAATTTTTTATCACCAAAATAAAAATGAAAAGTAAATTTTCCATATGAAGGATTTAAATATATTAACAATACGTTCATAAATAGGAATAAAATGAAACAATTAAAAATTAATTTGTAATGTTCATTACATATTAAAATAATTAATTTTTACGAAATTATTGTTTTTAGTTTTTTTATAAAACTGAAAAACAAATACTTCAAAGTGATATTTTTAGCATTAATTCAAATTAAATGAGGAAAAAAAAAATTAATTCCATCAAAATTGAAAGAAGTACGCAAATAGAAATGTGTGAATTATTGTTTTATTTTAGATTAGCAACTCGAAAAACTTCGAGTCATTAATTTAAAAGTCAATTTGAAGTAATTAAAAAATAACTATTAGCATTTGTTAATTTGTGTGTTATATGTAATGCTTGATTCCTCATTATTATTGACAGGTTTATTCGAAAAATTGTAAGTTTTCAAGCTGTGAAATTTAAATAATCTTAAATCTCTTAAAGAAAGCGTAAAATGTTTTCGACTTGTTTCAACTGAGGCAATTAAATATATTTAGAAGAATATTTTAAAAATAAATGGATTACTAATGCTTTATTTTTATTTGATAAGTTACGGGAAAAACATATATTGATTTTTAATTCTCAAGGGACAAGTCCTAGTAATTTATGACAAGTCATAGTACTTATTAGTATAGTATTTTATGAAACATAGTATTTTTGTCCATCATTATAATAAAAAAGCCACATTATCATTGACGTAAAACTACAAATTTTGTGATCCAATCATCAATGTATCAAATCTATTCAATTTTTAAAAAAATAGAGTTTTGTTGAATGTTCGAATGTTGGATAATCAGATATCATAGAGAAATCATTGAAGTTGAGAGTTACCACATTACTTATGACCCCGCTTGTGTTTTCCCTTAGATCTATCCAAAATCTGACTTTGATATCGAACCAAATTTGGAACTTAAAATTATTCTAGAATGTTGAAAAGATTTATATCCTTTATATATTACCAAAAAAAAAATGCGTAAGCAAATCGGTTAATATCACAGTGAATCATTTGTAGTTTAAAATTTTATTCTAAATAATCTTACACAGAATTTCGATCACCTATTTAAACAAAATTACAATCAATAAACTATTCAGATGAAATTATATTTTGCCATTGTTATAATTAATCGGCATTTTTTGAAATTACGACCTCTAATACGAATATAATCTTATAAACAATTAAAGCTTTCCTGTGCTTATTATAAAAGCTATAATACTTCAATTTTAAAACTAAATCGGTACCTCATCATAACTTTTCTTAGAGAAAACTCCTCACTGTTTATTATTTGTTCATACATTCCAAGTGAGTTTCTAACGTATTGCATAAAAATAAAATATAATAGATTAATTTATTGCCCCATTTTTGGCATTAAAAGTTTGATAAAGAAATGCAAAAGTTGTCTGTCCCCTTTGGTAGAAGGCAAAATGACATTCACACAAACTGCAACAGCACTGAGAATAATCATTATGCTTCTCTTTTATTTCGAATGGAACTAACAGAAGGAGAAGTGTGTAGAGAGGAAGGAAAAAATTTATTTACTCCCCCCCTCCCTTTTCAGCTGAGAGGAAAATCCGAGTAAACAGAAACCATCGAATGCCCGAGGAATTATTCGAATTGGAAATTTCTAAGAATTAGTTGGGTAATTGCTTAGTTGACTGTCTGTGAAAGGAATTTCCAAACATGAAATGCATTCACTTCTCAGAAAATAAAGTTAGGTAAACAGCAGACGAAATGGAAAATGTGAGCTCTTATCAGAACTTTTCAATGAAATATAAAAATTTTTATCTCATCTTTGATAAAAGGATATTGAGTTTGCTTCCAGTTATAATTTACATTTCACAATTATTTAACATTAAATAGTCTACATATGAAGGATTTTTTAAAACTCTTGAGAAATAATTTAAAATTGAAAAATTGTCATGCTTTAACATTTGAACTGTCTCGTTCGCTTGTTTATTTAAAGGGATTTCTTTTCAATGTGTCTATTTCTGCAGAGTAAATAAAACCTAGAATAAAATTTAATAACTTTGTATCGCTCTCAAGAGATGACTGACTTGTCCCTTCAGCCGAAGAACGTTGGAACCTGCGGCATTGGGTATTTCAGCACATGCAATGAAATCAGATATCGAAGTCACCCTCTTCCTCAGTCGACTCACAAGCTAGGGTGGCTCAAACGTTTTTCAGGGATAACTTGCTTTGGTTTATGATTTTAGGTAGATTAATAACCAAAGTTCCACCGAAAGGTGTTTTTTTACACTTCTTCTATAAATGCTTTTCAAGATATATTAGGGAGGAAACCCGGCAAACCTTAATTCATACGACAGATGTGCGTTCAGAAATGCGAAACGAAATATCGATCTCTCTTTGTTTAATAGTGACTGATCTCGATGTAGGAAACCTTACAATGAAAACTGGTCTCCCACTGATCATAAAATAGTTCCCAAATGACCCATGTACCACTCTGTAATATTAAACAGCCCTTTGATTAATGGCTTTTATCATATTCAATAAATACTCTTTGGGGAGGGATTGATTTATATTAAGATAATTATTTAAATACCTTATTGGAAGTGTATTTATAAATTATAAAAAAATGAAAAGCAACTATTATAAATTTGTGAATATAGAAGTGGCATATAAAATTTATGCTTATTTAATTTATCTTAACTTTCAACATATTATAATTCGTAATATATATATATATATATATATATATATATATATATATATATATATA
>JAPDSC010097265.1:930023-990678 GCA_026290005.1 Latrodectus geometricus | reverse complement strand
ATATATATATATATATATATATATATATATATATATATATATATATACTGAGAATAGAATTGTAACTATGTTTTCATAACTCTTTGATTCCCTTTAGTCTTACTAGAAAAAATATCTGCTAAAACTGGCATCATTTAGATTGGAAATTTATGCCCATTATCCAAGTTCCAGCTTCAGAAATTTGTAAAATCGAAAGTAAAATCAGCATTGCACTCAGATATGATATGTGTGATTATAAAAAGTACACCGAGAAGTACCAGAATCTCCTCCGTCAGTGTACTTAGCAAATTCCTGGATGTAATGACATTACAACTGAAATTAATATTACCATGAGGCGAGATGGTAACTTCAATATTAGCTCATAATTGTATATTTCCAATTTCGGTCGATTGTGTTTCAGTTGCGGCCTCTACTAGAAGATCACCAAAGTGTATTTTCAGAATGTTTTTAACTTTCTCTAAAAAACTAGATATTCTTTTAAAATTGAAAAAAGGAGAATCATTGAAAATGTACCTTCCTTTATGTTTATAATAAAGAATTTTGGTTTCATGTTTACCATTTGTTGCTCCCGTGAGAGAAAAGAATATTTTTTTTTATTCTCCATGTAAATAAATTGAAAATTTCAGGATCTAACCGCAACACCCGCTTCCAAGTCCAACAAGGGGATGCAAACCAGCTGCACCAGTCCTAGCTAGATCCTGTACGCTCACAGTACATCCCTGTGCTGGTCTCCATCCTTAACGAGTCATCCAGTAGATGTACCAATTGCTTGATCGATAATGTCTATTGATGTGCCTAGGACAACAACACACCTCCTGTTTACCTGAAGCAGAGGCCAAAGTAATGTGTTGGTTTCTGGGGGCCTCAATTACCAGGACCTTCCTTTCCAGGGACAACTAAACACATGGGTGATTTAGTTCCAAAGAGAAGCTAACAACAGCTGCTCAAGGGGAGCCCTCAACCTCATAAGAGGTATTTACACTGAAGGGAAATAGGAAGGTAATGTAGAAGAGAGAGTAGAAAAGAGAAGAAAAAAAGAAGACAGATCATTGGGGTACCTCTAGATTGTGACACCCGTGTTTACTTAAAGAAAGTAAACTCTCCGAGGGGTGTTTTCGAAACACAGTCAACACCAATAAATTATTTTAGACAAAATACTTAAATTTAAGAATTTTTCTATTTATAATTATTGTATATTTTTAGCATAATTTCCAAGAAATGAAAGTGTTTAGTTTATGGAAGTACAATATACGTTTCGAGGCTCTTAAAAATGCTCTGCATTAAATTAAAAATTAGTTTTTAGTACTCGTTTCACAATAATTTCATAATTTGAAATAAACAATAACATAATAATTTGCTCCATATACATTATCATTAAATTATACATATGTTGCATATATTCAACACTTAAACACTGTTATTAATAATAATCAATATTGTATTCATCAATTTTACATGACAGTATTACTTAATCTAATGAAACAAACTAATTGTACTTCAAAAGTCTTACAATCATTTTTACATTTATGATATTTATTGGAAAAAAAATATGAAAATCAATTGCCTAACAATTTTTAAAGCTATATTGTTTTAGCATGCACTTTTCCAAACAGAAATAATCTTTATGCAGTAATTTTATGAAATAATTTAAAGATTTTTTTGCATTTTATAATTGAAGTGAAAGTTTTTAGTTACTGTCAAGATTTTTTCAACTACCATGATTCACAGTCACATATTCTTCATTTCATTAATAACCATCGAGACAACAATGCCACAAACCACTGATTTCCAGATCATTATGGGAGAAAAATTTCATGCATAAAAATTTTTGGCATAATGCTTATAATCCTTTGTTCGCTTCTTCTTAGCATTGAATATATTCTACCGCTGTTCTGATAAAAGCAAAAATTTCCATATTTTTTTGAAAAATAATTGTTTGTTATATTATTCATGAAATGGAAAGCACTCCTATGCCTTGGAAATATCTTCAATTGTTGTCACAGGCAACAGTTTATTCTAAGTATTTACGCTGAAGTATTTTTGGCCTTCAATTTATGGATTCTAGAACCTGACAATTTTTAGTTTTCAAAGTTATTTGGAAAATGAAGCAACTTAAATAAAAATGTTGTTTCTGAGCAAAATTCCTTTTATTATATTTGATTCATAATAATAACTGTTTCTGAAAATAAATAGCTTGTTCTTAAATATTAAAAACATTTGATTTTTTCAGTAATTTAGACTTAAAAGTTTTCAATGTAATTTTCAGCAGAAACATCTTAATTAGCATTTATTGAATTGAATTAAAGTGCAGATTTACTACAAATCCCTGATTTTTCGGAGTATTCTTATAATAAAAAGAAATGATAAAATCATTACACTCACTTAACACAATTTCTACTTGTCATATTTCATGAGAATAAATTCAACATTCATTCTTTCCCAAAACGAAGCATAATTCATGCTTTGATTATTAAAAAGTTTGAATATAAAAATTACAGTAAAAATTCATTAGTATAAATGTTATTATTTTTGTATAATTCTTTTACATAAATCTTTATTAATAATTTAAGTGTCCTCTCTATGATGCTGTGAATAATTAACTTCTAGTTCGTAATTAAGAAAGGCACAGACTAAAATCTTGGTTGTATAAAGTTTACAGTTCTTTACTTCTGTTTAATTTAAAACTAGGAAATATATACAGTATATTTTTAAGAAGAATTTGTAAAATCGAAAGTAAAATCTGCATCGCACTCAGATATGATATGTGTGATTATAAAAAGTACACCGAGAATTAAAGGCACTTGGACTCAGTAACTGTTCAATTGAGAGATTCTTTAATTAAGAGCTGAGAGACTTCTATCAACAGGAGCAGTCATGTCGCAGCCTATGTCAAGCAGCGGTGTAATTAACATAACGACATAAATGTGAAATGGCTTCTCTGACTAGATCAGGGAACCATTCTGAAACTGTGTGACTACTTCAAGTGAAGATTGCGGACCAAGATCTAAAACCCTACAACTATTTTAGGAATAAGTTGTGGGAAAAGGAATGAACTGAATTACTTAGTGTTATATTTCAAAATTTTATAAAAGTAATAAGAACATCCCGTATAATCGCAACACATGAAGGACAGCATTATCTCTAATTTAATATATGTATCTGCCATATCTTCAGCAGAAATCATCTGAATGAAGTTCAGAAAGAAGAGACAACATTTTGTACTTTAACGGTGACTAAATGAAAGTTAAGGAAAAGTGAATATCGATGTTATAATATCGCTACACTAGATTGTTAGTTCAAGAGAAGAGACAAATAGAAGTTCATTTGTATAGGATATGCTAATGTAATGGTTGCTCCACAAAGTCTCTCCATACTCAGCGGCAAGTTATTCAACAGTGCTTGAGGCAAGAGTGCCCATTTTTCAATCAATTGTTGCGCCTTCCCAGGAGGACGTAATTGTGCAAGGAAGCATCAACTAATAGCACTGCTTACATATTCTGATTTAAATCGAGGGGTGGCATTCTTAACAATCTGTTCGAGTGATATCTTCCAATTCCAGTAACTGTTAAGCAGACGGAGTCACTATGGCCGTGCATTATCTTCAATAAAACTGCTCCAATAGTATCTCGGAAACAGGAGAACACATAAAGAAGGATCACCGCCTACAATTGCGATCTCCGGTTACAGAATGTCCGTCGGAAATATTGAGCTCAGTCCATTCGTTCAGCACACTACTTCCCCACTCGTCAACGCCTGAATCTCCTTAGCTGTCACTTTTCATAGTGTTACTGAGATGAAAGCATTTTCCGATCAATCAACTGGCGTTGAGAATCATTTGTGGCACTGAGAAACAAGAGAGACTCCATTGATAAAATCTCCAGTTTTTGAGTTCCACGGTGGAGCCCAACAGTTAAAGGAAGGTTCAGGATGGCTAGTGAAAAAGCCACCTTAGTGAAGACTTCTGGACAAAACAGTTCGTGACCCCCATTACTGTGTACAGGTTGTTGATCAATCAATCAATCTTGCTGACTAGTTTTGAGCTCTTTTCGCCTACAAAATGATATATCTGTAGTCTACTGTAGTTATTTTCCTGGGGTACTCAATAACCTTTCTAACCATTGAACCTATGGTTGAGAAGACTTCCAGTTCCAGTCCAAACTCAGTTGATACTTAACAGTCGAAACTTATGTTGATTCCTTGTGCCAAATAAAAACTATACTGGTCGTACTAAACTTTTTTTTCAACTTACCAATTATTCTTCGACTTGTGAAATCGTCCAGAGAATTTCATTTAGCCATATTTCACGTATGAATATACAATACTAGCAGTGTGTTTTATTGATTGCCTCTGTGTCCTTCCATTCATTGCAGTTTTGAGATGAACCACCCGCGGTTTGAATTCGCTTACGCCATCTGTGACGTTTAGTTCTTGATATTTGATTACGTATGCCCGTTTCACTAATATGCGTGATCATTGTAGTGATTACCTTTACATTGTTTATTAAGTTTTGCACTCTAGTAATTATCTATAATGAGTAATGTCTAACAAAATGTGTATAAATAATAATGCGTGCAAACATTGAGGATTTCGAGTGTATCTCTAAAGTGTGTTACAAGTTATGAAGTTTTCTCTAGAAAACGAAATGAAAGCATGGTTGTTTCATGAAATTGAATTTTTGAGTTACGGTTTCAAATCAAATATTAAGCACTTTTTCTTAATGGCATTCAATTTTCTTTGCTGATAATTATTATAGTATACATTCAAATAAAGAGACTATTCCCTTTTGTCAAAATAAAAATGAAAAATGGTGTAAAATTTAATAAAAACATCAATATATGAAATATTCATTTTATAAAAACACCACTACTTGAATCAATCACTGATTTAATTTGATAGTTTAATATTTAATTGGTTAACATTTTCCCACATGAAGGAAAATTGAATTTAAGCAATCTAAACTGTCACTTTTATTTTGAGCTTTTAATCAATAAAGGGTAAATATAATTACTGTCACTTTATTTCTAAAACTTGATTTAATCACAAATATCTATCTTTTATTTTCACAAATATCTGTATTAGAGATACTTTAGTTACAAATTATAAATAAACAAAATACTATCGTGAACATTTCCTTAAAAAACAAAACTTTCTGCATCGAAACTTATATAAGGTACATTGATCGGAAATGTTGTAATAACATGTATTAGTCTAAAAACCATGACTGCCGTGAAGAAATGCAAAGCATTAAAGTCTGTGTGGGTCATAATTGGTTAGCTATTAAAGGATTTGGAAAGCCTCATGAATGCCATCTAATGCTGCGCCAATCTAATTATGATGAATTCCCCCCTTTCATTTCTCACGCATCCCGTTCAAAGCGCGCCAATTTATTCAGATTAAGTTTGTTGCCTTTGAAGCGAAGCAATGAGCGAGCGGCGGCTTCTAAGTTCACTTTATGGCAGATTTGTTCGAAAGATTAGGATTTTCAGATGTTAAATGGAATCCTATTGGCATAGACTTAAGTATTGTAAAATCGTTTGCATTGCTCAAACAATTATTTTTTTACTTAAAATTAAATTTATCTTATCTTAATTATACCTAATTAGCTGTAAACTATAACTAGTTACTTTTTGGTTTAATTATATATAATAACTTATTATTAAATATATTTAATATACTAATAGTTCCTAAGTTCAGTTTAGAGCAAAATTGTTGGAAAGATTGGGATTTTCACAAGTTAAATAGAATCCTATTGACAGACTTAAGCATTGTAAAATTGTCAACTTTGTCAGTCTTTTTTTATACTTAATATTGAATTTATTATACTTAATTACCTGTTAATTTTAACTAGTTACTAACTGAATGATTCCAATATATTATATCTAATTATCTTGGTTTTATCTCATTTAACTACATCTAATTATAACAGAAGTTATCAAATAATTTTAACAATTCTATGTAATACTAAGTATTATTTCATTTTTTTAAAATATTGGTTCTAATTTAATAAGTGTTCGTAAATGCATAAAAAAATCGCAGCAGTCACATTGAATAATATTTTTATAAAGAGGAATGAAAGTTAGTAAGAAGAATAAATAAAAATTCTGGAAATTGAAATTCAAAGTATTGACAAATATTAGGATATTATTTTATTTCTGCTTTTATCAATATTGGAGGAAGGAGCTAAAATCAGTTTTCATAAAAAAAAGTAAAGCATATAAAATTATCAGTCCGCATTTAAATAGGAATAAAATATTTATTTATTACTTTCCTTTATGATGCAATATATTCAAACTCTCAGAGTTGCTATTTATAAAATTAACTCAATATTTTTCCATGTTTTATCAGAATCACATATTTTTGCGTATTTTTACAGTAAGATACTATAGTCTTACAATCAGATTCTTTTAGGAAAACAACTAGAAATATTTTGCTGTTATATTACATTTGAATAAAATTTAAAAAATGCTGTTAAGAATGATTATTCAAATAATTATTAATGTTGTTTTATAGTATAAAATAAATACATCTCCATGAAGGAAGGGAAGCAAATCACTCATTTTATACTGTATAGTTAATAGACAAAACACGATTTTCATCTGATTTATATTATAAATTTTAGATCCCAGATTATCTTTTCAAAGAAATTCATTCAATTTCAGCAGGCTTACATATTTATTAAAATATTTTCTTTATTTTGTTGGCACCACAGTACAACAGAATGTTTATCAATAAATTAAATGGAAGAACAAGTAGAGTGTTTATCATTCAAATAGAAAAAGAGTAAAACTATTTAAAATAGTTTACCCATTTTTTTTTCAATTATATGTCCAATGATATTTGCAACAACTTTCTTAAACGCTGAAAAATAACGTACACCATTTATATAATTTGCATGTTAAATTAGTCAAAATTTGTAAGTAATGAACTTCATTTCATTTAAATAATATTGGTTCTCTGTTATTTATCAATTTATCTAATCTAATTAAACTAACCTTCTATTGATTTAATTTCAAAATATGTAGGAAATGTTTTAGTTCTCAAAAGACAAATAGGAGCGTAATGTGTAACTTTCATTTAAAATTAGCCCATGTCAATGCGTATTAAAATAAACATTGCAATTATCCTAAATTTGCAGTAATGTTTACCAGCTAAAACAGGCTATATGTTAATCATAAATTTACTTAAGAAAATGGAGCATTTTTAAGATTAATAAGGACCGAATTAAACACCAGATTGCTTTCACTCAGGTGCAGAAACAAGAATTTCTCTTGATTTTAAAAATACAATAATGGTTTCCGAATGGTATTAATTACAGAAAACCTAAATAATGCTTAAAAATGCTGATACCCATCAAAGCCAATCAAAGCTTTTTTTCCATATTCTTTTTATTGTTTGAAATGAATGAAGTATTTCAAGCTTCAACGAGAATAAAATGAACTCAAACCATGCTTTATTTGATTTCTTATATATATATATATATATATATATATATATATATATATATGTAAAAATTACAAATATAAGTATATAATATAAGGAGTAAAAAAATAGCTAGTTGAAAAATTCTTTAGATATATAACATTTCATTGAGAATAATTTTAAGTAAAATACACTGAAAGAACACACTAACTCTCACAACTAAGATTAGTTAAGAATTCTATACAAAAGGACTTAGATGTATAGAATAGTACCAAATCATTAACTTCATGATTTGGTAATATTTCATTCATCATCATATAATATTCTATTAAAAAATATAGTCTTCCATTAAAAAACATTGACATATAATGGTTAATTAAAAATTATTAATTTCGATGTTTTATGAATTGAATTGTTTTAAGATTGTAATCACCATCATTGTTTTCCTCTGAACTCTAACCATACACAATCGTAACGGGCCTCTGTTTTTGCATTTTTTCTATTATGAATTTAATAACTTGGTTTAAACAATGATTATCAGTTTTCTACCATTTGGAAGATAGGAACGAAAATTCAACTATTTTATTTTCTCCATTATTCTTAGAAAATCAATCGGTATTTATGATAATTTTCTAACCAATTTAAGATTACAAAAAAATATTTTATGAAAGCCTAAATTTTATTTTTGAAATCAAGTTAAACAAGGAATTCAATAAAACACGAGTATATTCTTAATTTGGAATACTATATTTTAATAGTAAATATTATTGAAATGAAGATTTTTCTTTATCTCAGATTAATAAAATGCTTAAAACCAATTAGTTTCATAGTTCGGAAAAACATTTTATTTTAATTGCATTTAAATTTAGGTTTCTCATCAAATAGTTCTATTAATTTAAATAGAATTAAAATATCTTCTTTAATTATATTTAAATGAATAAAAGTTTCCTAAAAATGCTTAATTGCAATTTTTGCATATTACAAGTTTCAATAATGTTCCTAATACAAACCACTTCAAAAAAAGGTTTTTAATTACTTGTATATTAAAATGAAACAAAAAATGCGAAAAAAGTTTACTTTTTGAAGATAAGTAGACTACACGAATATAAGAGAGATCTTTGAAGATTTGGGCATTCATAAATTTGAATTGTTTTCGGCATTCAGTTTGGTTTCTTTTTAAAATAAATCATAGTGATGCTATAATTCATCGACAATCTTAAAAAGTTTTCCAATAAAACTAAATATTATATATTATCAATAACAGTGTAAGTTAATATTCCATTCATTTGATTTAATTCAATTTTTTTCAAAAATTTAATTTATTAATATATCTACAATATTTAAATGGGAATTTATTTGAAGAAATGACAAATTATATATTAACTCTTCGGTTATGTGACGCTTCATTTAACCTACCTTAAAATTAATTTTTTAGAATTCAATGAATTCAAATTTTTCATCCATTTTATCCTTATATGAATATTTTACCTTAATTTAAGAAATAAATTTTGAAAAATAAAATCATTTAATATTACAGTTAGAGTAGGTGTAAGAATAATTTGAAAATTTCAACTAAGCATTTTAAATAGAAAGTAGTAGTCAGCAATATTAAAAGGTGTGGAATCTCTTATTGATCACCGGAAAGATGATGTAGCACTTTTTACTGGTAAGTAAATTTACACTTTGAACGATTTGCATGTTCGCCATTTAGTCCCATTGCATCCCCTTAATCGATTTCATGCACATTTAGTTTGAGGAAAGATCTCTCCTTCACATTGGATTGCTGATAGTTTTTTCCCAAAAATTTCATTTTACTCATCTTCTTCAGCTGGATAAATTTATTAGAAATTGATTGAAGAAAAACATTTTATTTCCAGATTATTAAAAACGTTTTTTGAAATGCATGAGTAAGCAGCCACACCCTGAAGTTATTTTATTCATATAAATCTGTTTTATTAAAATATCTGATGGTTATTTAACGTGAAATAAACAGTTGCATAAAACTTTATTATATGGAAGCCATTTGGAATACTTCAATGTAAGCGAATAAAAGAGAAAATGCATAAGCCAAATGAATGATCTCTGACGTCATTTTCTACTATTTCACACTCAATAATATATACGTAAATTCGCATAAAACTGTGGAAATACATTTTTATGAAGTTTTTAAGGTATATGAAAGAGATTATTTCAAAAAAGTAAAATGCTCTTTGATATTTTAGGTGAATTATTTCGAACTATTCAAGTGATGTTGGATAATCCCACAAATTATTTTAAGATTCTCATAGTTTAAGACGGTATTTTTTTTAAATTTTAAAATTCAATTAGTATATTTGTCAAGGATTATTTAGAGTAATTTAAATACAGTTAGAAAATTCAAAATGATTGTTTTGAATCCTTTAAGTGCAATTTATATTATTCAACAGGAATAAAAAGAATTTTTTGTTCCCTTTCTAACAAATAATTCTAGGGGAAATTTTAAATGAAAACTCATATTTCATAATAAAGACAAATTATTTTGAGTAGTTTAAATAAAATGACAAGAAAGGCATTTTTGACAATGCGTCAAAGTTAAGTATTTTCGTCTCATTAAAATGATACGAGATTTTTATCTTTTTCATTTTATAAAATAGATTTTACACATAACGGAAAATGAATTTTATGTGGATATAAGTATTTTGCTACATGAAAACTCCTTATATGTTCCTTGCATATACACAGATATATTAAATAATAGAATTTGAACCCAAAACCTATTTATAATTTCATTTAATTTTTTATTTCTCTATATTCTTTAAACCGGCGAGACCTTAAGCGATGAACTTTACTTCATTTGCATTGCTGTTGAGACTTTGCTTTCAATCTAGAGTTTTGTGCATAGCAGTAGTAAATCAGTTGGGGTGGACATCGATCTTGGGGTGGATAGCAATGAGTTCAATATCTGACTTAGGCAAAGAAAATCGTGTTTATGGTCATTAAATACTTTCGTAGAGTAAAATATCTCTAAACTTAAGTAGTGGTGATATGGACAGCAGCTCAGGTGACTGCATTGTCTCGAACTGCATTGTCTTGAAGAGAATCGCAGCAAAAAGCTTTTCCTTCTTCTCTCTCATTCGCTCAACAGATGAAAACGGAAATAAGGCAAAGAGAAGTTCGCACAATTTAAGAATCCGTATTTTCTAGTTTAAAGTGAAGTAAAAGGGAAAACTTCAAGTTTTTGAAGATCACAAAGCTTTTAAAGGTCAAAATTACGAAAGAAAGGATTTTTTTACTAAATATCATTGATTTAGTTGTTTTTACTTTAAGATCTCAGTCTTGCATTTGCATAGATTCAGCATCTTTTCTTTATGAACAACTGCAACAACTCTGTATAAGTGGAATGGTTAAAATGATAGCCCATTAAACATATTTCTTTTAATTAAAAACCAAATCTGTATATGCTATTGATGATTCTTAAGTTAAATTAAACAGTGTGAAAGTGTGTTTATTTCATTTTGCTGTAGAAAAAATTATGATTCAAAGACTATTTCTATTTTATAGGTTTAGTATTAAAAATTAGCTTATGACATTCATAATAATTTATGTATACTAACATTCCTATAACTACCTCTAAAAAGGATTGCAAAAGAAGTCAGATTTTATCCCTAATAAAACTGATTTGCCTTGAAATATTCATGGAGGTCTTAAAATTTACAAAAACCTACTTTGCATGAAATAGGAAATGATACTTATTTTGTTCTATTTTTATACTTAATATATTCATTATTTTATGATACATTTAGGATACACACACTTCTTGACTTTTACCGCAGCCAAAAGATTTGGTTTTCAGGATATATACTGCATGCCTATCTAATGTTTTCCCACATATCTTTTGCTGCAACAGAAGAGTTTATACTGGCTGCAAATTTAATCCAGTATTCACTTTTCCACCAGTCTGCAATATTTTTACTTATTTGGTCTGAAAAATTGGTGAAGGCTTTTCTTTGGATACGTTAACACTAATCAGTGCACTGTTTATTTTACCCTGTTTTCCTATTATTCAGAAAGCCGATTTGAGAATACCAGCATCTGAAGCTCTAATGATAGTTTTAGTTATTAAGATAACTATTATAACAAATGTTGTTTAAAAAATATATTACAGAAACTATAATTCAAGCAACTGTTAAGGTTAATTAATTGTGTATTTAAATCATACACATAATTTTTACTTTTATTTATACCAATATAATATCAATATATATATATTTCGTAGTTTAACATTCATATTGAATCAAGAATCATTTTTGAAGGAAGTTTTTGAAACCAATAAATATGTTTTGAGTCAAATGATATTTTTTCGAATTGCACTGGCTGTAATAGCCTGATGAAGAAACAACGTCATTTTCACATTCGGATGTTTATGAATTGATAGGTGTCTCCAACGAGAAATACATTATGGTGGGGAAAAAATATTGGGCAAGAAGTATCATTAAATACTCAGAATGAATTCATACCTTTGTTGATGCTATGAAGCTGAGGAGAAGAAAGTATCAGCTTAGTTCAATTATTAAATATATCTTAAATGGAGAAATAAAGAAACTTTTGGCACAGATACTGTATGAGTGCACAAATGCATCATGCCAATTTTTGAGTTTGATGATTTTTTGGCAGATATCCTTGCTTATTGGGCAACCTGGATTTTCTTATGTCATAGAGATGGTGAATAATAAAAATTATATAGAAAGTTTTATTTTGGCAATCAAAGTATTTACGTCACCAAAGAAATTTAGAACATTTTATTCCATTTTCGGATTTTAATTAATATTCTTATATTTTTTTAATCCTAAAATATTTAAAAAATATATATGCCGTTAATTCATCAGATTTAAATTTAATATCTAGATTTGTATCTTTTATCGGGAATTTATTACGTCACAATTATGACATTATCGGCGTAATGTCTCAACTACATTAACTTCGCAGCATTTCTTCGTCTCCCAAAAAATTCAGAAATTGTCATGATGGATTATACGGTAGATGTGCGAAACTTTTCATTCACTATCTTTATATTCTCAGTACATCAATAAACAATAATAAATTTTAAGATTTACGCAGTGAACTGCTATAGGTCTGAAACTATTATAAAATATTGTCGGCCAAAAGTATGCTAATAGTACTTCTCCTGGATATTTATTCTGGTACTGTAAAAACGTCAAATACATAGTTTTTTTCATAAAATTTCCCTTTTATTTTTCAATTTTCTCTTATAACATGGAAAATTATATAATTTCACAAACATTTCTGATACACCCGTTTCTTCTACTTACTAAAAAGTGCATTCATTATTTCTTTAGTTTTTGCTAGCATTCTGAACTTAACAGTTCATATTTTAAGATATTAAATATATGAGATTCATAAATTTTACTCATAGGAAAATAAATATTTCTTGAAAAAATAAGTATTTTCTTAAACGTATTTGTGAAAATTACATTAAATTGGAAATAAAGGGGAAATTTATCTAACTTTACTTTCCTGGGAAATAAGCTTACGGGAAATGTTGAGAGTTTCTTTCCGGAGAAAATCAAATTTTAAGAAAATGATTATTAGAAATTCGAAATTATTCATCTTTTATTTGACATCCTAAAATAGTTAATCGTGCATATACTTCAAAAAACGTTTGCTGAAAAATTGTTTCCTATATTTTCTCTTGGGAAGAAAAATATCGAAACAAGGAATGAAACACTATTATGTGCAATTAAATTAAATAAATTTCAAGAAATATTTAGAATTCTTTCCTATAACATAGTTTTCTTGCCTTACAAGTTAGTAAATTGTTTTTCCAATTCTTTCGTTTTGAGTTTTATAAGCCTAAGTAAAAAGCTTAATCTGTAATTACTAAATTTTGAATTTTATGTTATATATAATAGTTTAAATCAGAAATGGGCAAATTTTTTTAGTCGCAAGACAAAAATCGAAAAAAAAATAATTAATGGTCAAAGATAAATTTTTCTAAAATTTCAAAATATAAAATTATAACAATTTGAATATATTAATGATGTAAATGAAATCGCGATTTCATTTTTAAAATTCCTTATAAATAGTACGAAGTGAGATATACTGATTCTAAAGAAAAAGTTTAAATACCCATTTTTCAGTCTACTTCTGAGAATTCCTTCCAAAGTCCATAGTTAAGAATACAAGTTTATATTTAAAAGATGAAGCAAACATAACATTGATGTTCCGACATGAGGTATTAAATTTTTGAAACTTACTTACAGTAATGTCCAATAATTGTTTGAGATACTTGTTCGATTGAAACTCATTTAATTCAAGCTGTAATTCTAAACTCACTGTTTCACAATTCACGTTGAAAGGCATGGTAAAAACATTTAATTCTGCGTGAATGACAATGAAGTTTTGAAATCTGCATTCGAATTCCAGTTGATGGTTGGTTGGGTTTTGTGGCACAAGGTCCACATGAAGACAAGCTGCCCCACGAACTCGAAATCAAGTTTTTTTAAAATACCTTCATAATTCTCAAGTTTCATTTACAGAGGGTATTGAATTTAACATTGGGAAATCAGAGAAGTAGTTCTTAACTAGATGCCTAGTAAACATATTGTATTTTACCATAAAATCTTAAATATAGTCGATAGATTTATTTGCCCTTGCATCGTGACATATATGTTGCTCATATGACAAAGAAGATCTTTGAAAAATCAAAGTCTATAAAAGTCGTTCTGTATCTTCTAGCATTTCGCACTCCCAAGAACACTTTCTCGCTTAAGATTGGATGCTGAAAGACGATATTGTATCAATCTC
Source organism: Latrodectus geometricus (assembly GCA_026290005.1). NCBI lineage: Eukaryota > Metazoa > Arthropoda > Arachnida > Araneae > Theridiidae > Latrodectus > Latrodectus geometricus. The sequence goes on along the minus strand of JAPDSC010097265.1, from coordinate 976,455 downwards.
GCTTAAAATAATATTTTGCGCTAACTCATTTTACTTTCGTGTAATAAAGAACATCAGAGTATTCAAACTGCATTGTCTGAAAAAAATTAGAAGCAAGGGTTTTACATTCAATACAAATTTACACAGAGCATCTTGATATATAATGCCATGTCTGAAAACAAAATTTTGAATTTCTCATAACGGGATAGTTTTTAGGTACTCGGTATCCAAGAAATAGTTTTTTTTTTTCCTGTCCTATTTGTTGTTCCATCGGTCATAATATTACGCGTGCTTGATAAAAGCACTTTCAAAATTAAGCCCTTCCTGAAATTCATGAGAAAATGAGCTTAAAATTTATAGTTTGCCACATGCGAGATCTAATTCCCCTATATTGTCTGCTCCTCCAGAAAAAGATAATGATTATTGGCACCAATCTAGACTAACTAACGAAACACTTTATAGAATGAAAGCTCTGTCTCTACTTATTAATTCCGACTATCTATGTTTTGTAAAACAAACATAGCGAAAGTAAAAAGATCAGTCCTTTGCAAAAAAGAAGAAATATTTCAAAGAGATAATATGCATATAATTTGCCTAGAACCGGCAAATTAAAAATTTATTCAATTGCCCGGTATATCCTCCTTCTTGAGGGCCGGAGTTGGGTCGCAGACAGTAGTTCGTCTATCCCTTGTTTAAATATTAAAAATTAACTTATTTTTGTTTTAAGAAAATAACACGCCATGTACGCTTTCTCGGTGTCAAAGGAAATGGAAAGCAGATGGTTTCTTCTTACAAAAGCATTTCGGATCTGCGTTTCCAAATACGTGATGTTACCAAGAGGAGTTCTTCCTTTACGGAAGCCACTCTGAAAGGTATGAATGATTTTTTTTTCCTTTTTTAAGACATATATGAGACGTGCATTGACCACACGCTCACGAGTCTTGAATAAGCATCTCGTCAGAGCTATAGGTTTATAATTCAAAGGATCTTTACCAGGCTTCAGGACAGAAATTACAAATGCTTCATTCCAAAGATTTGAAAATACATTTTCATTCCATATCGTATTAAACAAAGTAAATATAATAAGGAATCTGGTCGAAGCATAAGGTAGCTTATTCATAAGGTCCGGGTCTGGTATTATTGCCCTGATGTAAAGCTTTCTTCAATTCCAACATCCGAAATTCTCAGTTGCAAGGAAAAGCTTGTCTATTATTGAAACGGATTTATGTTCGCTCAGCTCGACTCTTTGACCTTAAAAAACAAAGGACTATAAGAGTCAGATCTTGAGACGCAAGCAAATGTTTCACCAAAGATGTTAGCAATATCCATAGGAGTAGGTTGGTTGGTTGGGTTTTATGGCACAAGGTCCAAAAGAGGACATGCTGCGCCAAGACTACAATTTTTATTTCCCTTTTATTTATTTTTTTATTATTTATTTAAAAAAACCCAAACAACGTTAAAATGTATTAAAAAACAAAAATCTATCTATATAATATTAAAATTTTACTGTGTATAATATATTATATATTTACAACCATAGGAGTAGAGTATATAACAGTTCCAGTTTTCGAGATAGGAATTGCGAATTCCTTATAAATACCATTGGCTGCTTTCACCCTTCTCCATAACTGCTTACTGGATGTTGAAGATGTAATTGAAGAAAGATAGCGAGACCAAGATTCCTTCTGACTGCGACGATGAGCTCTGCGAACTAATACTTTTGCTCTCTTACATGTAATAAGATTCTCCATTGTGGGCCACTTTCGAAATAACTCCCATAAATTTCTCTGTTTCTTATGAATGTTTTTATATTCATCATTCCTCCAAGGTAAGAAATTCCTGTGTGGCGTAGGAGAACTCTTGGGTATTGATGCATTAACTGCGTTGATAATTACATATTGACTTTGCAGACGGCATTATCAATGTCCTCGATCAAAACCATTTCCTTATTTACAACTGCCAATTGTGAAAGTAACGTCCAATTTGCTCGAGTGTACACGCAAGTAAGTAAGCCTTGCTGCACTACTATTATCCCCTATCTGAGAGATGACTAGAGGAAAATGATCACTATAATGTAGATAATTTCCTACTGTTAAATTTAACAATGACAGAAGTGAAGGAAAACAAATGGCTAAATAGAGAGAATGAAACGTTCTTGTGGGAGTGATAAAATATATTTTCTCGTCGGTATTAATCAGACAGATAGTTATCAGAAACAAACTGCTCTATCTGACGACCGTGAGAATTTGTATCATTGCTTTCCCATAAGGATTTATGGCCTTTAAAATCACCTAATAAATAAGAATAAAATTGGTAATGGCAGATTATTAATTAGAACATCAGGTTCTTCTTGGCGGATAACATCGTGTGCTGGTATATATACACTGCAGACTGTATTTAAGCATGAAGTGTGAATTCTCAAAACTACAGCCTGTAGAGTTGCATGAAATAGATGGACATTAAATATATATACACCTCCAAATACTGCATCACCATCACCGCAATCTTTTCTAAAGCAACCAAACCCACTCATGGTAATGTCACTATTATACTTCAGGAAAGTTTCCTGAAGTGCCAAACGTGGGGGGTTACTTTCTAAAATTATAGACCTTATGTCACCTAAATGAGTGCACAAACCATGAACTTCTAAGAAACAAAGACAGTTAACGGAGCTGGAACGCGAGACACCTATTAACTCCCCGAACAACATATCATCGTCTGAAAGATGCAGATCTACGTCATCAGCCTCCAGGATCATGGCTTTACATATGGATAGGAAAGGATTGCATGAACCCTCCTTCGAAGAACTAGTTTGAAAATTTTCAAGGCTTTCAATTTAGCGAAAGGAGCTTTTCTTACAATATTTGGAGATAAATTTGGTCTTTGATTTGTGGTTTCGGATAATTTTATAAGGGGAAGTGGAAATGCGTCTATTTGCGTACTACTGGATTTTATGACCTTTCTGGCCACAGTTGCATAACTAACTCCAGCTTATGAAGTGCGAGAAGTTACTGATCGCCGAGTCTCAGGATAGAGAACTTTATTATTTATCTTAATCGTGGTGACCTATTTCTCTAGTTTCCATTGCGCATATCTTCGAGTAGGAAGGTTGGTCACCATGACAGTTGACACATGCCTCCTTTGATGTGCAGTTTGAACTATCATGACCAACCTCCGCGCAGCGAGATGAGTTTGCCCCAGAAAGCACTCTCTGGGTGCCCAATGCGCTGGCATTGAAAGCATCGCAGTGGATTTCGAAGGTACGGGCGGACGGATAAATTCATGTAAGCAGACTTTATATACAGCGGAAAGTCTGGCGTCACAAAATTCAGAATGAGAATTTTGGTGTCAATAAATTTGCCTTCTTTGACTCTAATACGTGTAACATCACAAACCTAATAATCTTGATGATTTTCCAGAATCTCCTCCGTCAGTGTACTTAGCAAATTCCTGGATGTAATGACATTACAACTGAAATTAATATTACCATGAGGCGAGATGGTAACTTCAATATTAGCTCATAATTGTATATTTCCAATTTCGGTCGATTGTGTTTCAGTTGTGGCCTCTACTAGAAGATCACCAAAGTGTATTTTCAGAATGTTTTTAACTTTCTCTAAAAAACTAGATATTCTTTTAAAATTGAAAAAAGGAGAATCATTGAAAATGTACCTTCCTTTCTGTTTATAATAAAGAATTTTGGTTTCATGTTTACCATTTGTTGCTCCCGTGAGAGAAAAGAATATTTTTTTTTTATTCTCCATGTAAATAAATTGAAAATTTCGGGATCTAACCGCAACACCCACTTCCAAGTCCAACAAGGGGATGCAAACCAGCTGCACCAGTCCTAGCTAGATCCTGTACGCTCACAGTACATCTCTGTGCTGGTCTCCATCCTTAACGAGTCATCCAGTAGATGTACCAATTGCTTGATCGATAATGTCTATTGATGTGCCTAGGACAACAACACACCTCCTGTTTACCTGAAGCAGAGGCCAAAGTAATGTGTTGGTTTCTGGGGGCCTCAATTACCAGGACCTTCCTTTCCAGGGACAACTAAACACATGGGTGATTTAGTTCCAAAGAGAAGCTAACAACAGCTGCTCAAGGGGAGCCCTCAACCTCATAAGAGGTATTTACACTGAAGGGAAATAGGAAGGTAATGTAGAAGAGAGAGTAGAAAAGAGAAGAAAAAAAGAAGACAGATCATTGGGGTACCTCCAGATTGTGACACCCGTGTTTACTTAAAGAAAGTAAACTCTCCGAGGGGTGTTTTCGAAACACAGTCAACACCAATAAATTATTTTAGACAAAATACTTAAATTTAAGAATTTTTCTATTTATAATTATTGTATATTTTTAGCATAATTTCCAAGAAATGAAAGTGTTTTGTTTATGGAAGTACAATATACGTTTCGAGGCTCTTAAAAATGCTCTGCATTAAATTAAAAATTAGTTTTTAGTACTCGTTTCACAATAATTTCATAATTTGAAATAAACAATAACATAATAATTTGCTCCATATACATTATCATTAAATTATACATATGTTGCATATATTCAACACTTAAACACTGTTATTAATAATAATCAATATTGTATTCATCAATTTTACATGACAGTATTACTTAATCTAATGAAACAAACTAATTGTACTTCAAAAGTCTTACAATCATTTTTACATTTATAATATTTATTGGAAAAAAAAAATATGAAAATCAATTGCCTAACAATTTTTACAGCTATATTGTTTTAGCATGCACTTTTCCAAACAGAAATAATCTTTATGCAGTAATTTTATGAAATAATTTAAAGATTTTTTTGCATTTTATAATTGAAGTGAAAGTTTTTAGTTACTGTCAAGATTTTTTCAACTACCATGATTCACAGTCACATATTCTTCATTTCGTTAATAACCATCGAGACAACAATGCCACAAACCACTGATTTCCAGATCATTATGGGAGAAAAATTTCATGCATAAAAATTTTTGGCATAATGCTTATAATCCTTTGTTCGCTTCTTCTTAGCATTGAATATATTCTACCGCTGTTCTGATAAAAGCAAAATTTCCATATTTTTTTGAAAAATAATTGTTTGTTATATTATTCATGAAATGGAAAGGACTCCTATGCCTTGGAAATATCTTCAATTGTTGTCACAGACAACAGTTTATTCTAAGTATTTACGCTGAAGTATTTTTGGCCTTCAATTTATGGATTCTAGAACCTGACAATTTTTAGTTTTCAAAGTTATTTGGAAAATGAAGCAACTTAAATTAAAAATGTTGTTTCTGAGCAAAATTCCTTTTATTATATTTGATTCATAATAATAACTGTTTCTGAAAATAAATAGCTTGTTCTTAAATATTAAAAACATTTGATTTTTTTCAGTAATTTAGACTTAAAAGTTTTCAATGTAATTCGCAGCAGAAACATCTTAATTAGCATTTATTGAATTGAATTAAAGTGCAGATTTACTACAAATCCCTGATTTTTCGGAGTATTCTTATAATAAAAAGAAATGACAAAATCATTACACTCACTTAACACAATTTCTACTTGTCATATTTCATGAGAATAAATTCAACATTCATTCTTTCCCAAAACGAAGCATAATTCATGCTTTGATTATTAAAAAGTTTGAATATAAAAATTACAGTAAAAATTCATTAGTATAAATGTTATTATTTTTGTATAATTCTTTTACATAAATCTTTATTAATAATTTAAGTGTCCTCTCTATGATGCTGTGAATAATTAACTTCTAGTTCGTAATTAAGAAAGGCACAGACTAAAATCTTGGTTGTATAAAGTTTACAGTTCTTTACTTCTGTTTAATTTAAAACTAGGAAATATATACAGTATATTTTTAAGAAGAATATTTAATATTTTATTTTCCTCGGTTGTAGTACATTTACAATTTCCACCTATTTCTATATTATTATTAAAAAGCTGCGCAAACAATCGCAAAAACAATTTTGAAAGACGAGGTTGACACCTAAGAAGCATCAAGCATTAATTGTTTCATAACTTTTCTCCAAAACCAGCACATTGTGCACACGATTTATTTTATATGCCGCAGTCCCCATTAGACAATATGATAGATGTTCAGCTGCATCAGGTATAGAACCCATTACTTCCCGGATACCAGAATCATGCAATTCTCAATTTATTATTCAAAGTAATATAATTACAAAAAACGATTATTTAAATAACAATTTAATAAGCAGGTATAAAACTACCTCAAACAAAATTGTGTTATAATATTGTTTATTATAGAATCTAAAATGTTCCTTAAGAATGAAATGAGCAAAATACTTTCCAAATCTTTACTTGAAATAGGTTCTCTGTCACAGAATTGATGTGCATTAGACCTTGGCATATTTTAGATTTTATAATATACGTTGTTTTCTTATCATTTTATCTTTCTTGTCAGTGATACGATGATCTTCGTACGCGTAAGATACTCCTTTTTGGGAACATGCTCTTTATACATAGAGAATATGTTAATATTTGTAAAAAAAACTTTGATGTGTTGGAAAGTATTTGCTGGACAAATCAAATTATAGCTTTCTGAATGACTGCGTTAGACTTTATGGCATGAAAATGTATTACAGTTTATAAACCAGATTATTATTGGGGATGAATCAGTGAACTAAATCCACGAATTAGAAAGGAGACGTGACAATTATAAAATAAAACTGAAAATTCATCTCATTTATGTTAAATAAGAGTAGTAATATCTAATTACTAAACTTCTATTTCCATAAAATCTATTTCATCCGTTTGACAGCAGTAAAATATTTTCAGCTTTGGTTTTTTTGTATTCAGTCTTTTATAATGAACACAAAAATGTTCTTGCCCTTTTTTATGACTCAAAAGAGCATGACCTACAGAAAGAATAGCTTATTTTTAATCCTTGATGTACTCTACATCAGCCTTTCAGCACCATCTGTCAACATGTCTCTAGTTGCACTATTCCTTTGCAGTAAAACTCAGGACTTTTGGACGGAAAGAAGTCCGTGAGTTCTAACGAAGTCTGCTTTATTGGTGAAGAATTTTTCCCAAAGATGAATGTCCAGGGAATGGAAGAGATGGTAATTTGATGGTGCAAGGTCAGGTGAGTAAGGAGGATGAAACAAAGTATCATAACCAAGTTGCTATATGGTATTCCAGGCCATTCCTTGTTGTTTATGGGCTTAGTGTGAGGGATCTAATTGTTCTACATGTGCGTCTTATCTAATCGGTGCAGATGAAGTCTAACAGTTTCACCGGAAATGTTAAATTGCCTGGTACGTTCACTACACATTGGACTATTGTCCTTCTCAATGACCCTCTGCAGGGCCTCGTCACCCCTGGCCTGTGGTCATCCACTGCTTTTTATAATGACATATTCCTATTCTTGATTGCCCAGTATCTCAAGTCATACACTAATTGGCATACTTATTCTTACTTCATTCAATGGTTAAGCAAAAATGGCAAAAGCCTTCTTTACCTTAACTTATCAGAATTTAAACGAAAGAATATTATTCAAAAGCATATCAGCGACAAAAAAATACATTTATTTGCAAGAAAGATAAAAAAGGAACATAGCGTATATTGTGCTCATTACATAATATTTTTTTCCTTCAGAAAAATCTGAAAGCTTTCCTGAGTTTGCCTGCATGAAACAGTTAGCTGTGTAATATATGCTTATTAATAATAGTTTGATATATTAAGTTATTAGCGTTCGTATAATAATAATTTCCTTTTTAACTTTACATTAATTAATGTTTCTGTGATAGGAATTAAATATTTAGCGCTATAGCCATCAGACTAACTACTTGTTGATTTCCTTATATTCTAGCTAATTTTTTTTTTATTTTTATCACCAAAAAATGTGATCTGTTTCACTTACTTTATAAAATGTTTCACGTATTGGTAAATGATTTATATTATTTACCTATTTGACATTTTGGTATTTTTGTTGATTTAAAACAGAAATTCATATGCATAAACTTTATACATTTTATAAATTGATATTCGAGCAAAATTTAAATCTAAATCTATATTTTATTCAATAGATTAAAAAATACTAATTTTCTATTTATAATAGAGCAACCTACTAAACATTTAGTTAACTATAAAAAGCTACCAATTATACTTTAACTTACCGTAACAATATTGTCTAGTGAATCAAACAATAAAATTTTTTATTTGTCTTATATTATATGAGAAGTGTATTCGCGATAAAGTTAAGGTACGATTATATGAATTATGATATATATTAAATGAAATTAATTAGCTGAATGTATTTTAGACCCTAAATTCTAAAATGAACTTTAGATTTCATCAGGAAATGAAACACTAATACAAAGTTAACATTTATTTTCTCGTTTTACTTTAATATATAATTACTTCAAATTTTTCATTGAAAACTATATTTTCGCCTGTGGTTATCACTTTCACAGTTTTATCAAGAAATGTGTATGTTTTATATTTATTTATAATTAAACATTTTTTAATAAATACTATATTTAAATGCTTTATGAGTTCTTATTCAATTATTCAGTCTCTATTCAATTGATGACTTTTTCTAATACTTAATGAAATTTGAAAAACAAATATTTTTTAATGGAACAGATAGAAGCGCAATGTTATTTGTCGTATTAGTATATCATTAATTTTTAGAAGCAGAATATTTCAGGAGAAGTGTTCAGGAAAAGAAATTCATAAACTAACGGTTAGAAATGATAATTTTCTTATTTAAAAGAAAAGAAGTTGTAGAAATATTTTCAACAGTACATCTATAGAACAAGCTAAAAAAATTTTTATTTCTTGAATTCTAGAATTTTCATTATTGGAACATTAATGGGTAAAAGCGGATATATGGATCATGTAATTTATAAATTATTCCAATTTTCTAAAGAAAAATTAAAAACTCCTTTCTAAATCCATCAAAATTAAATTTATCATTATGAATCTTAAATACATTTATTTTCGCCTTATTGTAAAACGAAAATTATCAGTAATTTTGCAAACATTTTTTAAACTTAAATAGACAAAATAAGTTGTATTCCTATTTTATGATTATCATAGCAAGTCATAATACTGATTGTTTTCAACATATTAACCTGAATAATTGTAAAACAAAATCATTATAAGAATTAACTGCATCGAAAACTGGATTCCTTTATTTTGTTATTAGTTTTCCAGGAAACTAAATTGATTTGTTTTCTTAAGAAAAAATTTCTAGACAAATATTAAATTTATATAAAATCTGTTAAAACTAAAACTCTGCTTTATTAAAACTATTTCATATTTTCATAGTCACAAAATTTTCACATTCTTACAATAATATAATTTTATTACAACAATTCGCATTTTATAATGAAACATTTGTCTTCTACATGGAAAGATTCAAGAAGTAAATATGAATTCTGCAGTATTATTTACATTTTCCTTCACAGTTGTCTGAAATGAATATTTGTTGCCCTTATCGAAATATTTTCCGTGTATTTATGGTGGCAAATTTCAAGTTGTCCTGCTTATATTTGTAATATTAAATGTACTTAATAGTTTGTTTCTATACATTTTTGTAACTCTAACTCAGAAAGGAAATTAATTTGTTAAATTTTGTAGAATGTAAGTGAATATATTTTACAACACGTAATTTTATAAATTAGTTTTCTATTTAACATTTTAATCTTGCAACGAATAAATTCAAACGGTATTCTATATTACCTTCAAACAATTAAATTCTTGAATCTGAAAATAAAAACGTCTAAAAAGTTAAAGTTTACTTACATTATACATTACATCTTTTAATCACAATGTCTTAAATTGGTTATTCGCTTAAGAAAGTAATGATGGAAGTACCAAAAATAATCTATTACTCCTGTTTATGTACTTCATTTGTTGCAACTCAAAAAGACAAATACTAATTCTACTTAATTAATGATGCCAATGATGTATGAAATAACTAGATAATAAAAACTAGAATTGATAATAAAATGAAATCTTACTACAACAAATAAACAAGCATTTTTGTTTAATATGATAAATATGTTCGTATTTACTATAAATACATTCATGTTTTCTCATTTCCATGATCATTTTATATTTCGATTAAAAATAAGTTTTTTTATATTGTTATGGAATATGAAACATTCATTTGTATTATCAATAATACAGTAATGATTCCATAACATTTGCTATTCGTTATTTACATTAAAATTCAATAGCATTAATAAAATAAAAGTCTGCAAATCACATAAGAAAACACATATTAAGAATTTTCCTATAATAATATTCCGGTATTTAGTTTTTTATATGAATAAAGAAAATATATTTTTTAAAAAATAAACATAATAAAATAAAAAATAAAACTTAATAAATTTTAACAAATAAATAAATGTTTTTCAAATTAAATTTAAATTAAATATTTTTTTGTTGCTATATAATAAAATAATTTAAATATTTCTAAAAAAATAAATTACGTCCAAATAAATTAGCTTTTGATTTCCGAATTTTTTTCATCGAAGATTATACCTTAATAAAAAGGGAAATATATTTATGCTTATTTCTTCATTTTAAAAAGGAATTTTTTCATGCCTTAGAAAAGATTTTTGCTTGCACTATTAAAAATTTTTAATCATGAGATTAAAATTAAAATGCTTACTTTTACAATTTTATCGCATGCAGTATAGCAATAAATTTTTGGTGTTATTATATTATTTTATGGTTTCACAGTAGAAAATAGAGCGAAACAGCTCCATTTTCATTAATTATTTGAAAAAAGAAATAAAAAGTACATAGATTTTTATACATTTATTTCTCTAACTTAAAATTGATTTTTATGCTACCTTTCTTAAATTGATTTAAATAATTTTTCTTGAATTTTTTTTTATCTCATTATGATAATGAACCTTAAAATTTTGATAATACACAAGTTACAAGCCGAAAGTTCTTTCAGTAATTTTCTTCCATTTAAGAATATTTCAAATAGTTTACCTTCTGAAGTTTATACTAGTATGAGCAGCGTATGTATAAATATGTTCCATTTTATTTATAATTTGTTTTGAAAAAAAAAATATTTGGTGGTTCTAATACTTTAAATTATAATTTAGTTATTTAAAGAATAAAAATTATAAATATATTAAAATATTTATTAGCTTTAATTATAGCTAGAAATAAAACAAAAATCTTTACTGTTGTTTACTAAATTTTAGCTTGCATTTCTATGAACAATTCCAGAAACAACTTTCAAATTTTATTTTTTTAAAGTTGGTTGGTTGGGTTTTGAGGCGCAAGGTTTATTATTTTAAAGAAAAAAGAGCACCAATTCCAAGTACCTTAATGTGATATTTATTTTTCTATGTCATTTCTGGACTCCTGTTTTCAATGGATTGAACAAAATAATGCAGATAATTTTGATCAATAGAAAGGACTGATCTTCAAAACAGAGCTAGAAACTTCTCACAGATTTTATATTTTACTTTTATACATGATGCATATGCTTAAAATTTCACAAGTAATTATTTAAGAAAAAGAAATGCAACAAAATACTGAAAACTTAAGTATTATTAGATAAAAAATTCAAATAATTCTGTTGAATATATTAGATTGGAGGAAAAGAAATCCTTCATTTTTTCTGCCAATGATTGTAGTGTTGACTTCTCCTTAAGTATCATAGAATTTCAAATTTATACTCGTAAGAAAAATCACATTTCACACTAAAAAAGATTGTTTTTTTTATTAGGTCCATTCAGTTTTAAAATACAGGATATTAAAAAGGGAAGTCAATACCAAAAACATGTGGTGCATTCTGGTTTTCTTTGATAAAGGAGTAAAAACAAGTCAGACAGTTGAAAATAGGGAATGTTGTTTATAGTCCAGACACTGCAACAGCCAACTACAATCATTTCTGTTTCATCAATTCTATTCATATTTGATGTTAAAGATGCACCATGAACAGGTTGGCCCATCTTCGAAAACATTGATAAAATCACAAAAATGTCCGAAGCTGACCAGCACGTCAGCAGTTCTAAATCTAACGATCGGCCACAAAACAGTTTAAAATCATTTGATCAAAGCTAATCAAAATACATTCAATTAAAACACGGAAGTCCATGCAAAAATAATGGATTTTTCTTTTCCCCCAATTTAAAGTTTATATTTAGATACATTTCTATATAACAATTAATTAAGAACGTATACTAAATAAAGAAAGTCTTAATTTTCTATCAATTATTTAAAACAAAAATTGAAAAATGTACGTTTACTTCCATAATATTCCTAACTGCTTACTTCAATTTTATATTCAAAGTTATCGATTTGACTTTTGCATACGTACATACAGCCGAAATAAATTATATTCTTTGAGAAAAAAGGAATGAGATTTTAATTATAAACTATTGGTAATAACTTCCTTCATTATGCTTTGAAATTTAAATAACTTATAATTTTCTGTTATAATTAAATTTTAATCCTTTTAACTTGAATTATAGAAACAAAACTTTCACACAATATTTTTGACTTTTTGCAGTGAAAATCTTGTGCTAATGAATGAATAAATGACAATACAGTCAATGATTGAAATATTGATTTTCTGTCACTATAAAAAGAACTGACAGACACAAATACCATAAACATAACAAAGTAAAACAAGGGTCAATATAGTTAAGAAAATAATTCCCCTTTCTACATTTGTAAACGTTATAGTTAACATGCTAAATGCATTGGTTTTTACCTTATTTTAGAAACTTATACGTTAATTTTTTGTTTTATATCAATTTGAATAATCACTAAGTGTAAGCCTATTACTACGATAACTGTAATTAGTCTACTGTCAATCGATAGCAGAGTGCGCTTAACACTGCTCCTATCATTTCGAATTATCATTACGGACGCAATTATCATTACTAACGCAATTGTTCTTACCACCGTGGCTCGCAAGACAATACTTTTCCCCTCAAATGCTACAAAAAATATTTCGAAATTTAATATATATCTTTGTAATGGTAATTGTATTCAAAATTTCCCATATTTTATGACATGATTTATAAGAAAAACACATTTACGTATTTTAATTATTCAAAATATATTTTACGAATTATTCTTTTTTAAATAGTTCTTGTTAGCATATTTGTATATTTGCCTCATGTATTCATTGTAATTGAAATTGATGACATTTGTTCTGTGCCAAAAGACAATTTTATGATTATGCTGTGTGTTTATGTGTTTCGAAAGCTGGATATATTAGACGCTTCCTTGACTAAGAATACATGTATTTTGCGACAAGATATATTCATATTTTCAATTTACTTAAAAAATAGTTTATTTTTCATATATGTAATGAAATAATAATTTTTCATATATAAAATGAATTAATTTAATCCTAATAATAATGGGTTACAAATTGAAGATTGCTTAATGTGAAACAATTTTAGATAATAATGAAAATTAAAGTTACCAATATTTTTTATTCCTGCAAAAAAAAAATTGTCTAGCACATGGGAACTTGCTATTTTTATAGGATAATGCCTCTTAAATAGTAACAATACAAAGCGGGTGTTTTAAAAAATCTTTCCAGCGCCTTCGGTTGAGATGTCTACTTCTATTAATGTTTTGGGGGCAGCATAAACTAGTAACTACTTCCATTGAGTTCAGACAGTTACTACGGAGAATGATATTTGATTTCGAAGTTTGTTGTGAACTTTTTGAGAGTCAAGGATTCCTCGTGGTCCAAAAATTCCTTAAAATTGCACGACTGCTTCAACATGATTCGACTCCTCCAGTGACTGCTTTTTTTCACAGAAGATGTTGGCATTCACAGTTTTATTTAAAATAACCAATTTTGTAAAATATTAGCAGTTTCTAAAAGAATTTTGTTGAAATGTCAAAACAGAAAATTATATTGTAAAATGTCCAGAGACTCATTTCAACAGAATTGGCAATTATCGATTCAAAAGTAAAATAAATGTGTAGGATTCCTTACGAAATTCTTCACGGGTCAATCAAGAAATTAAATCTACAGATGAAGTAGGAAATCATACATTGGAGTTTACATGTTAGTGAAAAGTAAATCTGTAGTTGCAATACGAAATTAAACATTTAAAAACATCACTGAGAAAATTTTTATAATATTTTTTACAAATCAAACTATAAAATGTGAAATTCTGTCCTTTTAATATAAAATATAACTGTTTTTGAAAAGATGTAATACTTCAACATTAGTTTTCTTATTAATTTACAATAATGATATTCTCCATTTTTTACCAAAAAAAGAGATTTTTTTTTCATTTCCATTTTTTATCAAGAAAAATATATAATAAAATTATAAGTGGAAATTAACCAAAAAAAAATTGAAATGTTTTCACTTTGGTTTAATTTCCACTTTCAACTTTACTGAATTTTATTTTTAATACATTTTATAATATGATAATGAAATTTTCAGGAGTATTATCTTAAATTGTATTGATAAATTTTCTAATATACTATTAAAACCATCACACGTCAAAAACAAATGAAAATTAAAAAGAAAATGACATTAAAAATTCTAAAAATGTTTTTACATAGTACAAAAATGTATATAATAACATTAAACATTTAAACTTTAACGAAACAATTCATATATAAAAATATTAATTAACAGTTTACTTTCTGAAAACTAAGTGTGGAAATTGTAGATTCTGAAAAATCTGATACATATTCATCTATCGCTCAAAATCTTTTAGATATTTTAGAAGCATATTTCTTTTCTTAACATTTCTGGAACAAATGTCATTAGGTATGAAATAGCACAGCTTCATTACAACTTAGAATTTTTATTTATTTATTTTTTTACACATCGTTTGATTTTAGAGTTATGGTTGCGAATTTTTGATTTTTTATACATAAATCGTATCGTCTTACAGCGCAAACATATTTTTCAACACATTTCATGGAATCCTTTGCATCGACATTTCAAGTGTGTGGAGATGTAAAAAGATTTTACATTTTTAACACTCGACATTGGTATTAAAAATAATACATTTTTAATATAATCGAAGTTAAAATTATTTATATTAATAATTTATGATACAATTGTTTTTCGCCACATAAATTGCTTTAATTTGAACAAACTTTAAATACAGTATAATTTAAGTAAATTAAATATCACCTTTTCACCGAGATAAAAATGCATTTAGATCAACTTGAAATCTCAAATTGTTTATATTAAATAATTCATACATCACCTTATTAAAGTATTTAAAGTGTTATTTTTATTAAACGCCTTATTAAAGAAATTTCTCAAATTGCACGCAAATTAGGATCAAAACATTACATCATCTTAACTTGCAATTACTTAATAGTATTTCTAGAGTAGTAGTGGTTTTTATTTTATATATTTTAATGGTTCATCTTATAATCGTGGCTTAAGATCACATTTTTTGTTTTTAATTAACTTCGAGAAATGAATAGTACTTCATATACATATATTTAAAAGAATGACGATTGATTTTCAATAATTTTTTTAGTCAGACTTGTGTAAAACGAAACCAGTTTTTTAAAAATAAAGCATTGAACTCTTTTAAAAAACATTTTATGAAATTAATTAGTGCACTATTGATGTATCTTTTACTAAAGTGTGTGTGTAATATATATATATATATATATATTAACTATCTGCTTATAATCTTAATAAAATAGCCACAACAAAAAATCAATAAGAAATTAAAATTTCGATAATGTATTAATTTTTTACTATTATGACTTGAAATGATTTTTCTCATAATTTTCCCCCTTATTTCTATTTTATATTCTTACATTTAAACAATTTTATATGGGAAAT
Source organism: Latrodectus geometricus (assembly GCA_026290005.1). Classification (NCBI taxonomy): domain Eukaryota; kingdom Metazoa; phylum Arthropoda; class Arachnida; order Araneae; family Theridiidae; genus Latrodectus; species Latrodectus geometricus. Next base: position 960,660 of record JAPDSC010097265.1, on the reverse strand, counting down.
TATTTTAATTTTATTTAAAACGCAAATTGATGTATATCAAATAAATTTTTTAACTAAGAAAATTCAGTTAATATTTTTTATGACAATTTTATAAAACTTTTCGAACATTTAACTAAACTTATTACATATCCAATATTTTTTAGGTTGTTGACACATCTTCATTTGGAGCAATGAACGCGCATTCTCTCCTTATTCTAGTACATGAATAAACGTTGATGAAAAATGTACCCTTACTTCAAAGGCAAGTTTTTTCTCAAATAAAAAATTATATCGAAGAGAAAAATTAAAAATTTTAAATGATAATTCAATATTTAACTATTTCAGTGGTATTAGACTTTTAAGAAACATTCCAATAAAATGCATGAAATTTCTAATTTTTCTGTTTTCTCTCTAGAATAAATAGAATAACTCATTTCTTTCAAAAAAAGAAATCGTGCTTGAATTTTTGCTTTGTCTTTTCTTTAGCACTCTTGAAAATAGAACCCTTTGCAGCTTTTAGACATTAACAACATCTTTTTATTTTAGTAAAGTCAAATATCATCTACAAAAACACATCCCAAATGTACACAAATAGTTGACAACTTTTGGCTGGTGAATGAAGTGCTCGAACTATTTTCATAGTTAATGACTTTTTTTATCACATTAAGTAAAAAAAAAAAAAAAACATTTCCTGCAGCAACCAAAATAGTTTATGAATGAAACACAACACAATATCCATTCGTGACGAGATACGCAGAGGACAAGCCAAATGCTGACATCAAATGTTTTTGAAAACTGCGATGTTTTACGAGACAATGTTTCGCAGAGGAAGGTCACTATTCACGGGAAAAACAAAAATGCAGTCCTCCAGCAGAGCAGGAATCAGTCATTGCTGGGATCGAAACTCCATTCACCGACAATGGAATAAAAAAATTTCATCAAAAACAGGGGCCTGAACTTCGCTTCAAATACGCATGTATTTTGTTTTAAATATTTTGAAATAATTAATTACTTTTATACAATCCGTAATAATATTGCCGTTGATGTTAAATATTTATATACATAATATAAAATCTTATACATAAAAGACTATTCTATAAGGAATAAGTAACAAAAGATACAATAAGTAATAAATTTTATAAATGAAGCAGTTCACACACATTTACACTTTTTTGTAGAAATCGAGTTATATTCAATACTTGTTGAATGTAGATTTGTCTAACTTATTTACGATATTTAATAATTCTTTTACAATAATGAATTGAGTGAAAAAACTCGTTTCCGATTTAACTGGATTCGAGGCAATATTCTTTTAAACGTAAGTTGTGTCGAAAGAAATTCGAAATTTTTCTTCGATATTGGTTGATTTTTATGTAATAAAAGAATGGAAATTCACTCCGTTTGATTTCACTCGATATATTTAAGAGTACATAGCATTGTGAATTTTACAAGTCTGCATATCAATTAATTCACATTTTTAAATCATACATAATTATCTCACAACGACGTAAAATAAAGAATTTTATTGAAATTATGTAATTTGTAGTGTTGTAAATATAAGTTATAACATTTCCAATTATTCGTGAGTAATAAAATATTTAAATTTTCTAAATTAATTTATTTCTAGTATAAAAAAACATGAATAATGTGTAAATTGCTTATTTTTCAGCAATTGACAAAACAAATAAGAAAAAAACTTGTTTCATAATTAACTTCATACAATTAAAAAATTAACTTAATTATTTCAACGAAAAACTTACATAATCATATTTATTAAAGAAAAAGTAGTATGCACAGTTATTTTATCAACCAATATAATTTTCAAGTAGCATTTTTTCGTTTTATTTTTATCACTAAGTAACTGATATTTCTTTTGTCACTTCAGTATAATAATGTCTTATAAATATATATATCATGGATAAATAAACTAAATCTCTCTGGACATGTTTCCGATTTCAGGAAAAAGTAAATAAAATTTCTTTATTCGTCTGTCGCTTCAAACTTCTCTTTTCTCTCTAATGTGCTTATAGGATTTAAAATCTTATCGAATTTCTTTTTTATGCTCACAAATGTATTTTTTCGGTATTCTTTACAGGTTTTAGAAATTGAAGATTTTACTTAAAAGCTTTATTGAAAAATATTGAGCTGAATTTCATAAATACCATTTTATCAAGTTTTGTTTTTCCAGTGCATTTCGGTTTTTATCTCTTACAATTTTCTAATAGTTTTGAAAAAAGATGTTTTATAAATCTATTTTGTTTGTAATTATTTGATGCTCCTTAATGTTGCTAAATGAGAATGAAAAAGACAATATTTATTTCGCATACTTTGAATTTTCACTCTATTTCAAATAAAGAAAAAAAGGAAACATAAATAGAAATGAATAGAGCCGTAGTGGCCTGGTTAGCTTGGGCGTCATTCTCGTTACCGCGAGGTAGTGAGTTCGAATCCCAGCTTAAACGAAGATCCGTCGTGTTCACTAATCGCAACTGGGCCACGTAAAATATGTCGGAACATAATATCTTTCATGTGCCCATTTCAAATTAATGCCTCTGGTTGGAGCCAGGCTATAGGTCTTCCCTGGCATCCTATCTCTAAATTGGAAGACCCAGATGATGCAACCATCTTTATGTCAAAGTCGTACTTTCACCCTCGTAGGGGGTTCTCAGTTTAAAAATGGAAGACGCTTTTTCTGACTTCAATCGCCCCGTCCCTGACGGATGAGCTTTGCTTTGTCAAGTGTCAACATGTAAATAGTAAAGCCTATTTACATCCACCTCATAAATTGCCTTCAAAGAAAAGTTTTTATTGATAATGAGCTTCATTTTGAGCTGCAAGGGTGTGTGGGCGTAAAACACACAAGGACTCACCCGGAAGACACCCACGCAATAGGCAGAAAAACAATCTCTTGTTGTTCAACAGAGGCTGAGATAGAACTTGAGAACTTCCAATAGACCATGGTAAGTACCTTACCAGTGCGACGAGTAGATTTATACGAACTACAACTTGAAATATTTTCGAATGCACGTCTCATTTCCTCCAGGATGTGGAGAAGATCTCGCTATTTCCCTTTACGTAAACAACTGTGTCTTTGAATTGCATACACCATCTAACAATATTCTTATGATATCTCTCTGCAGACCACGCTGAACAGTAGCAATGAGCAGATGGTTGGTTGGGTTTTGTGGCGCAATGATCAGAGACCTTGTGAAGCGAAGAACACGAAATGACATCTGTAATTCAATCACCATCTTCGACACTTATTGAACCGGTGGGAGAAGAATTAGCGCTACCTGTTGGTAACTTCTAATTAGATTTTTTTCTACCAAAACATTATTCGATCAAAATGGATTAAAATCTGAATACTTAGGATTTTTTAACTCCAATCATTCTTTTTGAATTAAACTGGATAATGCGAATGATAAAACTTCTAATTCAAGTTAAAAGTGGAAAACATGCTTATTAATTCTCTTCTAAAGACGAATAAAGTAAATAAATATCAAATAATGATAATTTTGTGTTCCAAAAAGACTACTCATCCTTTCAAACATCCATTTTGTTGAAAATATGAAATTTTTTTGTTAAATATGTATTAGTCAAAAGTCGTACTTCCACCTTCGTATGAGGGTGCTCTATTCGAAAACGGAAGACGCTCTGACTTCATTTGTCCAGTTCTTGATGGGCGGGCTTGGCTTTTCAAAGTGTCATAAGTAACAACAGAAATGAATAAAGAAATGTTCTTTAATTTTATTAATATCCAAAATTACATTAATATCCAATAACACAAATATATAAAATATATATTTGGAATTATTCTCTAAAATTTGAAGCCTTTATCTTACTCCTTATTAATCAGTATAATTTTTTTAATTAGCAATCCAGTAATTTATATCAATATACAAATTATTAATATTTCTCAAAGTTTCATGCGTTATTACTTATTAAAGGTAAAATAGCACAAACTCTATTCAAGTTTTTCCTATTAAAAGTTATGATTCAAGCATTTATTTTCAATGCTCACTTTAAATGTTGCGGTAGCCCGGAGAGTAAGGACTTCGTTTATAAAACTAGAAGGTAGAAGATTCGATATCTGATCCAGCTGAAGATCATCGTGGTCTGAAGGCCTGCACACCTTCAGAGTTAAATTTAATGTTCTTTCATTGGTGTGACATGTTGCAGAGAGGAGAGTCTCGCCTGTAAAGTTCGGCTCACCTTAGTACTCTCTCTAGGGACTTCGTTTCAAGGACTTGTAGGAGAACTGTGCAATTGCTTATTAGCATAACCAATAGTTTCATTAAGCAATAATCTTTAGCAAAATCTATTGAAAGCAGTGTGTGGTATTGATAATCAGGAATTACTAAATCTAGAAAACATTGAAAATAAATTAGAATATTTTTTTAAACTAAAGATCTTTTTAGGATGTTGTATTATTCAGAATTTTTTCCTTTTAAATATTTAATGCACATTTCTGTATTTTAAAAATATGATACGATTTGAAAAGAATTCTTCAATACAAACTAGAATTTTCCGAGGTACAAATTGGCAAAGGAAAGCTACTGCTATTTACTGAAAACAAAGTAACGGCTTTACTCGAATTGTGCTGAATACATTTTGTGGCATGAAACCTTTTATATTTAAAAATCCTGTACGTGTTCTCTGTCTCTCTCCTTAAGTCCTTCTCTTATATTTTCCTCAGAAAACTAAACTATTACACAAGATTGAAATAGGTGCTGTAAAATCATTTTATTCGTCTCCTACCAAGTTCCACATACAAAATGTTTAGTTTTAAGGGCAGTTTGGAAGTACTTCCACGTGGTTAGGAAATGTACTAAATTGTTAAGTTATACAGCTGGACATATATTATGAGGAATGTTTATACGAGCCTTAATGAATGATTTTCGTCCCACAGCATTCTTCACGATTATGTGACTTGCTAATTTGAATAAATCATAACGAAATTATGCTTTATTTAATTACATAGACAGCATAATCTAAAAGGTACTTCAATAGCTGCTACAATTAAATCACCAAACAGAGACTAAAAGCACAAAGACTCCCCCTTCTCCCTCCATCAAGCGACTCAATTAGCGCAATTATGGAATCCATCACAATAATGGAGAAATGCAATTTTATAGTTTATTGTGAGAATGCCACAGATATTATACTATGTGAATGTTAACGTAACACGACTAAGTGAATGAAATTCTGTACCACTTCCATATCTTCCATTAGACGTTTAGAATTTTATATAATAAAATCTAATGTTTTCTAACTTAGAATACATGTTAATAAAAATAGCACCCAAGTTTCTTAATTATTCATAATAATTATTGGACGTTCTTAATTCATAGTAGGATTATGATAGCTTTGTAGATATTCTCTTTGTCCTTGTGTAAGGAAAGCAAAAGATTCGATTCTGCACATTGTTGAAGAACATTGAAATCAAAGGTCTTCTCCACGCTTATTGCTCGTATAGCAACCACCCCAATAAACATGCATATTTAAAATGGAAGCGCAATATCCAGTTGGTTAACAGTATCTGGTATTGAATCCTGGATATGATGCTCTGAAAAGTGGTGTCGTACCACCCACCCACTGGAAGCTCGTTTCACCGTATGTTTAAAAATAATCTTTGTGTAAAAATGAAAAGAATATCACTTCTGTTTTAATGTGAATACCTATTACTTTGTTGTTGTCGTGTGCCAGCCAGGCTGGCAATATGGGATGCGCTGCTCCACTTTTCCAACTGAACCATATTTGGTGTGGAGTCCGACTTCCTCAGTACACACATGCCATAGGTACCCGTTTATAGGGTAGGCAACCATTCACACACAAAGAAAGTACAAAGACAAGAAAGAGAGAAAGTACATCCATGCCCGAGTCAGGATTCGAACCCAGGTCCCACCCATCTGTAGTCAGGTACGCTAACCACTAGACAGGTTGGGCGGCACTTATTACTTTAAATTATATATATATATATAAAGGATGTCAACAGAATCTTATTGCTCTATGTTTTTGAATGCCAGGTTGCTGTAGCAACATAGCAGAATTCATCTATCAATTTTATAAACTTATTTTCAAATTCTTCAGAATAAAAATTAAATTGTTTTTGTTCTTTATTTGCAGGTGGTATCATTTTCGCAATTTTTTAAAATAAATGTTGAACATTTTGACAATTCTCCAATCTATCGCTGAGAAAATGAGCAATTGCCTTTAAGCCATTCATTTCACATTTTGAATTGCAATAGAAGAAAAGAATTGAAACGTTCTTGTTTCAAAATGGATGCGTTTCTCCCCTCATGCACACATTTTGTGAAATAAGAGTTGTTTTTGTAAAATAATTATGAAAAAAATTATAAGAAATATGAATTTGTTGCTGGTGCATCGCAAAATAATAAATCCTTTATGTAACGGTCCATAAAGATTATGTTTATTTCATATTCAAATATTTGGTTCAAAAAGACAATTAGAATACTCCTCACTCTTTATCAGAAAAAAGTACTTATGGTTAAAAAATTGTTTAATGCTGAAATCGAAGTTGTAAAAGAAACCTCGGTATCCCTGAACTGAAGCATGTTTATCTTTATAGTTTAAAATATCTGCCTGATATGTTATAATAATCAATTTTGAAACTCATCAAAAATTACTTTTTACTGCTTTCACTAATGAGAAAATTATTATTTGAATGAAATAATGAAGGACGGCGTGTAAAAGAGAAGCAATTTTTAAGCATTGCGTGCGATATATAACTTTACATTTGAGAAATTAAATAGATTGTTAATATTGTTTGTAAATGCAGTCTCATTCAAAAGCTTCATAAATTATAATCTAAAAAAAAATAAAGATATCGTTAAATTTTATCAAGATTTCTTGCTCATCTATTATTACTCTTTGATACACTAGAATATTTATTGATACATTAAAAATTACCCGTAATAAACATAAATACACTCAGAGAAATTAGATATTAAGAAAATATTTTACAAAATTTCAAATTTATTATCATCGTTCATTTAATTCCTTATCTCGAACATAGTACCACATGCAGATTGTTTTCAATACAATTTTTGAATAAATCACAACTATATGGCTCCCTTCAACTATATCCTTATCATGTATTGATGTGCATTATATTGCGCCTCTTTAAATTATTTTATAGTGTCATTAAAATAATAGAAAAGTCATGAACAGTTTCAAAAATTTATTTCCTGATTAGAAGAATAAAGCAGGACAGTGAAGATACAATAACTGATTTATGAAAAGTCTGTTTGTACTTTGAAATATGGTACTTTGAACTCTATTTTATCTCTTAACTTGATCCTTTGAAACATTATCATAAATAATGAATACATTGTTAAATTCTGTCTGGTTCATTGATTTAGAAACAATTCTAGTATTGAGTAGATTAATTATAGTACGATTCAAAAATACATGGAGAATCATTAAGACATTTACATTGTCGTAAAACTAAAAAGAATTTACTTAAATACAAAATATTAACATACAGGGTGTTACATTCAATACAACTTTACAGTAAAGAGGTGTCGTACATTTTACAAACTCAATTTGATCTGACCTCTCTAGAAGTCAGTTTATGTTAATTATATACATAAATTTCTGGTTTTTTTCTAGTATTCCGAAATTCTGCTGAAATATGCACGTTGTAAGGTCTGCATATATCGTAAATTTTATTCTCATATTCGATAAATGAGCGATTTCGAAATAAATACGGCAAACAATCGAAGCAAATTTTCACTAAGCATTCTCTAGAGTTGCCACATTATAAATAGAAATAGGTGGAATGCTTTTTCATTGAACTGCATTTTACGAAAAAGTAAACCTTACAAAAATGTTACATCCTGCTCATTTTAATATTAAATGTGTGTAACATCCATTCATTTATATAATTACTATTCATGCAGTAATTATAAATTAATGAGTGTTATATAAAAACATTGATATAATATAATTTAAATGCTTGTATACTACATACATTTAAATCATATAACTAATTTAAATTTCGAAAATACTTAGAGCATTTAATAAAGTTTGTTATCTATTATCATTAAATTTATGCGTATGTTAGCTAATGAAATATTTTATATGACTTCATACTTTATCACTCACAATGTTTACACAACCTATTGAAATGGGGTTTTGATTAAATTAAAAAAGCAGCGTTAAACTTTCACAAAATCTTCGTAGATGAGAATATAGCAGTAATATCTTCATTTTCGAGAGGATGGGAGCCTCTCTCATCACATGCGCCAAAAAATAGCAAAACTTCAATGAAATAAAAAGTAGTATTCTTTAAAAGCAATTCTGCGTTTGAATCTTTGAAAATAAAATGAATGCATTTTCCGCAGCTGTTATTTAACAAGTCATTCAAGAAAAGAAAACAAGAACAAAGAAATAGGAAACTCTACTTGATTTACCGAGGTGCATAACTCGTAAATTAGGTCATTTTATAGGAGTTCCTTCAAGCAACAGAATGCGCAAATAATGCTTAGAAACTCTTACCATCACAAATGGGAAAATAGAGGTGAACATTATAATAATTTTAATTCATTTTGATGTTCTTTTTTGTTTCGATATCTTTTCCAAAAGAACGCCTCTTGACTGCTCAGCTACTTCCGTTGGGTTGTTTCCGGAGACCTGTCTCCAGCTTCCAGCATTTTTCCTGAGCTTAACATGATTCAGAACAGCGTTTTGTGGGCCAATGATCAACAGCTTCTAATAAGCGTTTGTCGCTCAACATCTCCCCACACGAGGATTAGCTGGACTGCAGTTCTAAGAGGCTTGTGAAAATCGACTCAGGAAACGTATCCAAGAAGAGCTAAACATTCCAGAGGGCGAATCATTCACCTCTCTGATGTAGCATTGTTTGAATGGTTGTTGTAAAGACTGCTTCAATCGCTCTCACTCACGAGGAATTCGCGCATCTCATAGTATGAAGTTTAATATTTCTGTTGATAAGGGGAAGAATAAACGTCTGATATTTCCTTTGGTTTCTAAGCCTCAAGTGGAATAAAAAAATAGTACGAGTGAAACAAATTTCATGATGCAAGCAAATAAATATTTTTCATTGTGTTTTTCAATAATCATTCCTTGTTTAACCTTTTGAACTCCGTGTATTCTTATTCGAATAATTCAGCAGCTTTTGATGTTTCTGCCTTCTGTTTATTTTAATAAATTCATTCAAACAGTTATAAAAAAAACTTCATTTACTTCCAAGACATAAAAAGTCATCAGAAATTAATTGTAAATCTATTATAATATTAAACTTTCATATTGCAATAGATTATTTTCTCAGATAATATATTGACATCATGAAAAATTTAATATCTAATTTTTTTTATTAAAGCCTTGCAAAATAGATCGTTTAATTCCATTTTACTACTAAACAAGTTAACCATTTGATAGTTTTAGCAATTGTATAAAAATATTTATGATTATATTTAACTGCATTGTCTTAAAAGACTTTTCTTTTTAACTTGAGATTTGCTTAATATTAAAATTGTTCATAACTCAAATGGTTTTACATGGCATGGATGAAGCATTTTCCCAGAAAATTTTAAAATATTGCATCTCCAAGTGCCCAGTCATAATTTGAATATTATGTAAATTATTTTCATACCTGCAAAATACCAGAAATTTATGCTTCAGATAGCTTTATATATGAAACTTCTTTCACATTTTATGCAAAACATTATAATCTCTAAGCAAAGAAATTAAAAAAAACACATTTTCAAATTATATGAATTTAATATTTTTTTAGCGATCTAATTCTATCATTTATTTTTGGAATGCTCTATCCAATCTTAATTCAAAATTTTTGAAATAAGTCTTTCAATTGTGTATGCTTCTCATTTTTTCTTGAAATTGTAAAATCAATAAACGTTGAGATTGGCTTCCATTTTCTTGAAATCAGAAAGCATTTGAAAAAGCGATTCCTCGAATCAGTGTAAAGAGTACTCTCTAAAATCTTAGAGTGCATTTAAAACCATATAAAATTTTTATGCTTTCCAGATTATCTTCAAAAGATTAAAGCGCTTTATTCATTTTCAAGAATATTAGAGTTTTGCCTCGTTTTTATTGAATAGTATTGAGTCTTCATTATAATATACCATAAAAATATGACATATTAATTTTTTTATTTATAAAAAAATAATAGTTTTACGTGTGTTAAAATTCTTAAATTTAAAAAATAACTGATATATAATTAAATTGTAAAAGTTAGTAGCAAAGAAGGACTTAAGAGCTGAAGTATTTAAGGAAAATCTTATAACCAAAATGTGTGAGTTCACTATAAAATATTATTAAGTTTTATTCCTCAAAAAGTGTAGATTTTTCTTAATAATCCATAATTTATATATATTGATAGACAGAAAGGCAGAATCAAAATGAATTTATGTACTTTGTACAATTATAAAACACTCAACTGATTGCAGCGAGCTATTGATTTCAGTTCAGTAAAAAACATCAATTTTATTAATTATTTTGTAAAATTCTGATGTATAAATTGTTTGCTTAGTTTAAGTATAGTTTTAAGGATTATTCACCTTAAATGAGATTATCAATTTTATTAACTCAATAAGTTTTCCACCATTTCTAAGAAAGGACAACATTTAAAAATAAATCCTTTGTTCTTATAATTGAAAAATAACCCTTCATGTAAAATGAAACCTCATCAATAGAATTCAGGAACAATTTCAATGTGGATTGGATGAATTGCTTACTTCCATAAGTTTTGGTTCTTTCCAACTAAAACATGGATTAGTTGCAATATTTAAAATAAATTAGATTAACATAACAAAACGCTTAGATACATTTGAATGAATTTCACGCTTTTTCTATTCTTGAATGAATGGCTTCCCTTGAGGGTGAATCGAAAAATTGAAAAAAATCGATGTAAAACAAAATTAGATTAACTCTGAAAGTGCTGTTTTCCGCGAACTCGCTGCAGGAAATGGAAAGTTGAATTGCTCCCTCTCCCCGAGGCCGCCATTTGAAAGGCAAAAGGGAGATTTGCATTAGAACGGCGCTGCCATAATTGGAGAGCACTCATTACCCTTTCTGATATCTTTTCCTCAACAAAAACGGGATGAAAAAAGTTAGTCTTTCGGAAGAAAAAGTCATTCGATAAATTATTATTCAAATAGGGCATTTTGGAGAATGGTTGAAACATTTTCACAGTTCTATATAAAATAGTAATTTAGAAATAAAACAAAGATTTGTAAATGGAAAAAATGAGTAAGAAATTTTTGAAAACAGAAGTAAAGGTATTTATTCTATATTAATATCTCAAAATATTCAATATAGAAGAAAATAATTTGTTTGAAAAGAAGAAATACTTTATTTGTACGTTGAATTTTACTAAAATTCTTTCCTAATTATCTCCATATTTACGATTGTTAATTTAATGTTTTTTTTAGTATTTTATATCTTTCTTGATTATAAATATAGAGCAAAAGATACATAAACCTTTTTTAAAATTGTTTGAATGATAAGTATTTAATTTATATTGTTCATAAATTTGTTCTAAATTTTATTTTAATTTTACAAGTTAAATTATTTCTTAAATATTAGACATAAGTAGATACATTTTTACAAGTCAAATATCTAAGAAATTCTATACTTTGGCATTTAAATGTTTTTACAACAATATAAAAATTTAAACAACGCTAAACACGAGTACGTTTTAGCTGAAGATAAAATCTGGGAAATGTTTGTTGAAATCTCACTTTTAATAGCACTTAATAAAGATATTTCAAAAATGTTTTGGGTAGTATTTTAGTACTCATGTACTCGATGCGATGCAGTTGATCAGAAATTTCATGTATTCTTCTACAGTTTATATGACCGAAAACACATAAAGGTAACTGATTTACCCTCAAAAACGATAAAGTTAAGAATCTATTAAAAAGCATTAAGGCCGTAAAAACAAGATTATGGAAATTGTGTATAAATGGTGAAGTCTTTAACATTAACATACATACCCACACTGAAGATAAAGAAAGGTTATTTTTATTAAGGATTGTTATAGTATTTTAGGAATTTTCATTTAATGTGATTGCTTAAGAAAGATGAAACATTTTGAACTCAGAATTTCTATATATTGACACACTATCAACAATAATGGTGAACTGTTTGCTCTTGCAGTAGTTAATTACGCTTACTGAGACCATAAAATACAATTGGAATTCACCAGATGGATTGACCTATAATCAGATTCATCACATTGTACTTAATAGTGAACGTTTTACATACTTACAGTTAGAACTTTTAACGGTAGTATTCACCAGCCAAATTTAATTCTTGATTAACTCGCGGCCGAAGTCACGAAATTGTATTTACAAATGCCAAAAGAGTGAGTTAGCCTCTAATATTTAATCTAGAGTTAACCTGCTGATTTGGGAAAGTTAACTCCGAGTTTCCTTGTAAATAAACATAGTGGACGCTATGAATGTAACTATATAACGTTATGTATGGATTATCATTGGCTGCCTAAATACAAGTACATAAATAAATGTATACTTTATTTATAAAAGAATGTTAATAAATATTTCTATTTTATAAACTGAACTGCACAAGTTGAATATCAACGATCTCTACTCGTAAAAAATATCAAAAATATTTAGGCTTTCAATTTAAAATGTTAAACGCTATACTCTTCTCCAGTTAGCTTATGTAACTTTTATTCTAAAATATTTTTTTTATACTTTGAAATAAGTCTTAAATTTATACGGGCATTGGTAAATAATGTGTGACAAAATTCTCTACTTAAATCAATTTCCTAACTAAACACGCGCTTTAATTATTGCCCCTAATCTAACATACAATAATGCAATGCATATATTACTTTAAATTTACACTCTTATTTGGAATACAAAACAATAAATCCTCGAAGTAGAATAAACTTAGTTTTATTATGTGAATCAATAATGTAAGGATAATTATTGTATTAGTAATTTTTTTAGAATTTTCTGTATCGTTAATGTTTTTGATAATATGAAATTATTACTTATTAAATATGAAAATAAATATTGAATTCCTAAATTAAATAAAAATATATATTTAGGAAAATAAAATTCATGTGATTACAAATAAAAATTCCTTTGTTCATTCCATGATTTACATGTATTGAAAATTTAGCAGAAATATTTTTTAAATCAATGATTATGCAAATAAATTTTATTTTAATAAATTATTATTGTTTTGTTATTTTTATAAACATATTCCATTAATTTCGCATTTCAGTTTACAGCTGATAGGAAATTTTACATCTTTGTATGCAAAAGTGATAATAAAATAAACATTTTCCAAATTAATGCTAATTGTAAATTTCATTACTAATATTATTTAATTTAGTATATATATAGTGTATGAAATGTCTGCACTTTTTTCTTAATCAAAATTTCATTACAATAATTTTCTCATTTATTATATATTCAATAATAAATCAGGAAAAATATGCATTAAGTTTCATTACAAAATATTGTATGTGTATATATATATACGATACGGTAAAAGTAATAAATTCGGTGATTATATAAAATAACCGGTGATTATACATGATCACCTAAATTTGGTAAATATGATAAATTATTTCATACTTATCAAATTTACTAGTTAATTTAAAAAAACCCCAACTCACACACACAAAATGGGGAATGTGATAAAAGTCCCTAACCTTACGAAAATTCAACATAAAGAATTTTATTAGTTAGGAAGGACACAAGGAAGACTTTCACAGTTGTATATCAGAAATGAATTCAAAATTTGTGGAGAAAATTTATTTCGCTTGACAATGTTCCAAATCTAGCAATATCACTTCGAGAATGCGTTAAAAAGACATCTCCAGCAAGAGCATATAAGCGATGCGTTTGTAAGGGCCAGTCTGATAAGTGCAAATGTAAAAAGTCTGGCAAACTTTGTAACTCTAAATGTCATAATAGTCTAATAAGCTTAAATAAGTATACTTAAAATATTTAGCGATTCCTAGAAATAGCATTTAACGTTATTTAAAAAAAAATTTTCTCTAGAATAAGGTCTCAGTTTGTTTTTATATGTAACTGCAATTTTTTTTTTTTTTTTTTTTTTGTGTGTGTGTGTGTGCAACTGTTTTGTACAAGCACATGTAAATTGGATTTTTTTTCATTTCACAGCACTTGTGAGGCCTTTATTGAAATTTCGTTCAGGCTAAATAAATGTATGTGACCCAAAATCATTTTGTATTTGCTATTGAAATTAATAACAATTATTTTATTAAAATGCAAAATATTGGTTTCTTAAAATTATTCCAGTTTTGTCAATATTCAGCTTGCAAAAAAATATTCAATCCATTGAATATTATACAATTATGGTTTATACGACTCCTATTCCTGTTTCATTAATAATTAATTTAAATTAATAATTTTGTGAAAACATTTGTTTTTTATCTAAAGATGCATTCACAGAATAATGAATTTACTATTAAAATATCTTATATAGTATATTAATTTAAATAATGAAGATAAGAAAAAACCCCGCTCAGTATTATTAAATTCTCATTATATTTCCTTTTAAATATTAGGTTGGGGAAAAAGTTATCCATTATTTTTTCGATAGACGTCTGTAGTGATCGCTATCTCGTGAGGTATCTATTAAACAATTTCAAATTTATGCTCGTTGGAAAGGTGACATTTGACACTAAAATATCCTCTTGCAGTTTTTTGTTTTATTTATTTAGTTACGAGTACAAGGTTTTAAAAAGGGAAGACAACAAACAGAAAATTCGATATATTTTCGTTTTTCTCTTGTACCGGCGAAAAAGATAGCCAGGTGGCTAAAATTGTGAAAGGTGTTTATCATCCTATATAAGACTGTAACAACCAGTTACGTACAATTTTTATTTTGTCGATTCCGTTCGGGTATTTTCGATGTTAGAGATGCACCTCGCATGTGGATACAGCATCGTCGAAAATGTCTATAAAATATCAAAAATGATCGAAGTTAACCGCATGTCTGCAGTCGTAACGCGCAAGACCTAAAAATTTACATGAAAGATGTTTTAAATTTTTTTACAAAGCGAATCCAGAAGAAGTTACATAAAGTTCACGTAAAAATAATGGATTTCTTTTTCCCCAAACTAATATTAACTTGTCTCATACGTCTAAAGAAGTAAACTTGCATGTAAATGCAAATAAGTGTTTTTCCCCCATAGAATATGGGTTTGGTTTGTTTCCACAGAATAATCCGAATTTATAACATTCCCCATTACGAATTGGGGATTTTATAAACTGGTAAATTTGATAAATATGAAATAATTTATCATATTTATTAAATTTAGGGGGGACCACACACTAACTGTATAAACATTACTTCATAAATATTTTGCATTATATGTATCCCATACTTTTAACATTAAACTTGCCATATTTAGTAGTATATTTTTAAAAATTTAATTTTCTTTTTATTTTGTTTTACACATTTGTTAATTATTTGAAGGAGCTTTTTTAGTACAATTTCTTTATTTCCTTATATAAAGTTATAGTTCATATACAAATTTAGGTATATTTATTTTAGATGTTACACTAAAGTCAAAATTTTATTCCCGATACTTTTGTCAACTTTTCATTATTACTTGGATATTTTTTGATGTTTTAAATATTTAACATGATGCTGAAAGATGAAACTAAATATTGGACATAATAGTATATTTTTTCTTTAAAAATAGTCTTTGAGGTAAATGACAGAAGAACTTAAATTGATTAACAAATGTCTGATTATTAATTTCATATTGATAATATTGTGTAAAGCTTAATTGCTAGCACTATTTTTATTAATTTGGTTTTGTACATATATAAAAATTCCCAATCACTGTTTAGATAGCATCTTATTTTCGCCAAAATTCTGTAATTAAATGAGGTGTGTAAGATTTAAGAGAATGACCAGTCCTGATTTTTCGAAGTCATTTCTAAAATATGTGTTATAGCGACATTATATGCAAATGGAATGAAATAAAATGTTTCCGTATTTTTTATACCGAATTGTTTTGAAACTGACTACTTTCATGTTTTGAAAACATGAGAAGTCTAAATCTATATTTTTGTTTAGTTGGTTCAACAATATTTTCCCCTAGTATTAGAGAAATACAAGCTTATAATAGGAATTCATTCATAAAACATTAATTCATTACATACATGCATATTTTACCTTTCTGTATATCTTATTTTAGATACTTTGAGATCAATTTAATTAGAAGTTTTTCTTTTAATCAAAAATGTTGTAAGTAAATGTACAATGAATTCGGTTCTCATAAATGCTATGCAAATGTTATCCTTAACTATGAAAAACTGTCCCAGAGTTCTACTGAGCATGTTTAAATGCTTTATAACAGTTTTCAGACCGTGATGCTTTCTGTCCATATTATTTCCCAAAAATATTTTTTAATTTTCTTACTCATTTGTCACAAGTGAAGAAAACAAACTTTCAAACACAATATCAATTCATGTATCAGTCCAAACGGCACTTCTTTCCCATGTCGAAACGTGGGGCTTCCACTTCAAAGATTTCAGTCTTGTCACAAGGCTACAGTAAGTTCTCGGTTGATTGATTGATTGGTGGGGTTTAATGGCACAAGGTCCGATTACGGACAAGCTGCGCCAGACATTGAATTCAGTATAATTTTATTTGTTTATTAAAATCACTGGCAAAATGTAAGAGTTGTTAAAATTAAATCTAGATTTTCATAAGATAAAATTATATTTTGTTTAAAAAACCTAAGACACGTAAAAAGGAAAATATATTAGGATTTATGCTTATACCAATTAAATTTTCCAAATTTAAAGGTACAGAGCTAAAAAACAATGAACGATAATCTTTAAAATCAGGACATTCGATTAAAATATGATAAATGGAATATGCAACATTACATTTTATACAATGTGGTGGATGTTCGTTGAAAAGTAAGTGTTTGTGAGTAAATCTCGTGTGACCGATCCTGAGACGAGTCAATTTGACATCTAAATTCCGTACTTTTAAAACAGGAAAGGATTTAATGGATGATGTTATGAGGTGCAACTTATTGTCTACTTGTGAATTCCAAGTCTCTTGCCACAATGAAAAGATATATTTTTTGACAGCCTTTTTAATATCTGTAAAGGGAACTTTAGGATCACGAATAATAGAACCCGATTTTGCTGCTGTGTCCGCCATTTCATTCCCAGCAATTCCCACGTGACTGGGAATCCAGCAAAATATGACATCAAACCCTCTGTTGTATAATGTATGCAGTTGGTGCAATATAGTAGTTACAACAGGGTGACAATCATTAAGATTACTCAACTGTTTTAGAACACTCATACTATCGGTATATATACAAAATTTACGATATGAGTTAGTTGTTAAAAATTTGAGGGTATACACGATAGCAGTAGCTTCGGCCGTATAAATACAACAAAAAGTATGGAGGCCATAGCTATAAGTGATATTATTTAAGATTCCACCACAACCAACATTATTATCTGTCTTGGAACCATCCGTGAAACACGGTATGTATTTTGAGTATTCAAGGCGGTGGTGAGCAAATAGTTGTTGGTAAATGATTGGAGAAGTGTTGTATTTAATATTATTAGCAAAAGGATTCAAAATAATAGTGTTAATAATGTTCCATGGAGCTAACCCCAAAGAATCAGTAGGTACAGGCTGTATATCTGAGAGGTTTGATTTTGAGATAGAAGATTTTATCCTCTCTATAAAGGGAAGGATATTATAGGGGCAAGCGACGTACAGTCTCTTCAGGCTAAGAGCAAGTTCAGTTGATTTCAGCGGATGATTGGGAATTAAAATTATTTTAAAGAAATAGTTAAATAATAACTGCTTACGTCGCAAGTGGAGTGGTGGTTGTCGACAAATCACATATAAGCTTTGAATGGGTGAAGTTCGGAAAGCACCTGAGCAAATTCGAAGAGCCTGATGTACAGGATCCAGTCTACGAAGAACAGAAGCTCTTGCCGATCCATATGCAACACAACCGTAATCCATTTGAGATAATATGAGGGACTGATAAATTTTAAGTAATATTTCACGATCAGCACCCCAAGAAGCATTTGAAAGTACTTTTAAAATATTTAACGACTTTTCACATTTTTTCTTTTAATATAAAATGTGGGAGAGAAAAGTAAGCTTTTTGTCAAATATAACTCCAAGAAATTTAATTTCATCGACTATTGGTATAGGAGTGTTTCGTATATTGATGATTGGATCAGCATGAAGTCCAGTTTTACGGCAAAAATGAACACATTTACTTTTAGTTGAAGAGATTTCGTGTCCATTCCCATCACACCAGGAAACTATGTTATTTACAGCAAATTGTAATTTTCTTTCAAGTATAGGAATACTGGAACCTTGACAGGAAATCTGTAGATCATCCACATATAATGAACCATGAATGGAAGGTGGAAGGATATTTAAAATATTGCTTATATGGAGATTAAAAAGAATAACACTTAAAATACTACCCTGAGGTACTCCCTCAGCTTGTGTAAAAGGACTTGAGAAAGTCTATCCAATGCGGGCTTTAAAAATACGTAATGCTAAAAAATTCTGGATAAAAACAGGTAGATTACCTCGAAATCCTAACTCAAACATTGTGCGGAGAATACCATGTCTCCACGTTCTATCATACGCTTTTTCTATATCGAAGAATATAGAAACCAAGTGATTTCGTCTGACAAAGGGATTACGAATATCCGATTCAAGATATATAATATTATCTAGAGTAGTTCTGCCTTTACGAAAACCACTTTGATGTGAAGGCATACATTTATTTTTCTCTATCAAGTAAACAAGACTCCTATTGACCATACGTTCCAGTGTTTTACTGAGGCAACTCGTAAGTGCAAGGGGTCGATAACTTAAAGGGTTCGAAGGATCTTTTCCAGGTTTCAGTATGGGGAATGGTAATAGCTTCTCGCCATACATTGGGATATTTATGCTCTGTCCAAATTCTATTAAACAAGGTAAGTTATTAAGGGAATCAGTACTTAAGTGATGTATCCTTATGTAGCTAATTCCATCTGGACCAGGACTAGATTGTTTAGATTGAGATAGAGCTCTTCTTAATTCTAATATCTGGAATTCACTGTTGTATGGAAGGAAATTTCTGTCTTCGAATTTTATAGGGAATTGTTCAGAATGTTTCTTAACTTGGAGAAAGTTTGTATTATAGGATTCAAGGCTCGAAACTTTAGAAAACGTTTCAGCAAGTTTATTTGCAATGTCACTGGGAGAAGAGTATGTGGCAGTACCGGTTATCAGGACAGGTATAGAAGAATCCTGATAGATCCCATTCGCTGCCTTTATTTTCCGCCATAATTGTTTATTAGATGTGGAGGTAGATATTGAAGTTACATAACGGATCCATGATTCTTTCTGGCTTTGACGTCTTGTTTTATGAGAAATAGCTTTGGCCTTTTTAAAAGCAAAAAGATTCTCCGTGGTTGGATATCTTCTAAATATGCCCCATAGCTTCTTCTGTTCCTTGTATGCTAAGCGACAGGCATTGTTCCACCAGGATTTACAAATTTTTTTGGGTTTTAAAGAAGATTTTGGAATAGCTGTATCGGTAGCACAAATAAATGATTTTGGGACCTTCTTAACAGCTTCATCAATATCTTCAGTCTTGACCATTGTTTCAGTAATAAGAGCTAATTTTGTGAATAAATTCCAATTTGCTCGATGGTAGCTATATGTAGGTAGTCTTTGCACCATTCTATTACATCCACTCTGGTGTATAGAAAGAGGAAAATGATCGCTGTTATGAAGATCATTTTCAACACTTAAATTCAATGATGGCAGAATTGAAGGAGAACAGATGGCTAAGTCTAAGGAGTGAAATGTTTTTGTAATTTGATGGAAGTACGTTGTTTCATTAGTATTCAACAGACAGACAATTTTGAAAGAAACTGCTCAAACTTCCCCACAGGCTATTGTGTCCATTGAAATCGCCAATCAGTAAAAAAGGAGCAGGTAACTGTTCAACAAAATCATTAAGATCTTCCAGGTGGATATTATCATGTGGAGGAAGATAAATGCTGCAAACTGTCATAAGCGATGTTAAATGTAGTCGAATAGCTATTGCTTCAAGGTTGGTACTTAAGGATTGTACAGCAGTAGGGTATTTCTGTGATGAAAATATGCACACTCCTCCAGACGTTGTGGCGTTTTCATTGCAATATTTCCTATAACAATTATAGCCCTGTATTTGTAAAGAGTTTTTGGGTTTCAAAAACGTTTCTTGAAGGCAGACATATACAGGGTTTTGAGAGGATATTATGTGTTTGATATCCTCATAATGAGAGCGAATGCCACGACAATTCCAGGAAATGAAAGCAGTTATTCTTTAGTTTCTAAGCCCCTTTTTATGGGGTTGGGCATCTTAGTTTTAGATAGCGCCTCACTGAAGGTTTTGTCTTCTTTTAAAAGATGCAAACAAACTGCATCTGATTGAACAGAAAGGAGAGATTTTCTACTTGCCAAAGAGGACTTTTTAGGGCCTTCTTTAGCCTCTTTTAGTTTCAAGGCCTTAAAAGCTTTGGAACTCGAAGAAGATTTATATTTTCTGTAAGATGAGACTGTCAATTTTTTCAGAAATTACAGGAAATTCAATTTGAGGAAGAGTTATATTTTCTGTTTGGGTGGCAACAGTTACTCTGACCTTTTTCACTGTACTTGCATAAGTTATTCCTACAGAGGGAGTTCGAGCTGTTATAAAGCGTCTGGCTTCTGGATAAGAAATGTTATTCTTAATTTTCACAGTTGTTATTTCTTTTTCTGAAGTCCATGTTGGACATAAGCGAGAATAAGATGGGTGATTACCTTTGCAGTTTACACATATTTCTTTTGCTTGACAGTCCGAACTTTCATGCCCAACTTCAGCACAACGAGCGCAAGTAATATTTCCTCTGCAAGACATTTTGGTATGTCCAAAACGCTGCCACCGGAAGCATGTAATGGGTTGGGGATATATGGACGTACAGTTAGTGACATATAAGCTACTTTGATAGTTTCAAGCAACTTTGGTGTATGAAATGTAAGAATTAGATGTTTAGTGTTAATAAATTTATCCTCTTTCTTGACCTTAATTCGTTTGACATTGCAAACCTTTTGACTCTGCAGATTTTGAGATATTTCTTCTTCCGGGACATTTAAGAGATCGGCAGCTGAGATTACGCCGTAAGAGAAATTAAGGCGACCATGGGGTATGACGATGATATCTAAATGGGCGAATTTGTGCATGTTTTTAATGGATATGCTTTGACTAACAGAAGATGTTTCAATGAGTAAATCACTGGAACGTAGTTTTCGGGTGGACTTAACTGCACCAAGGTAACCAGATATACCCTTTCCAATAAGAAAGGAAGACACATTTAAAAATGAACCTTCTTTTAATCTTATAATGAAAAATTTAGTATCAGCAAAATCTATTTGTTGCTCCCGAGGGAGAGAAAGAGGAGAAGATACTTCCATGGAGAAACTAAAATATTCGAGGCCTGACGGCACCACCCACCATGGAGCCCTACAAGGGGAAGCAGATAACTGAAACAATGCTAATCAGACCTTATACGCTTTCTGCGCTTTCAGACCTTATACAAAACTGGTGTGCACTCCACTCTTAACGAGTCACACAGTTAATGTAAGATTGCTTGATCCATTAGAGCCGATTGGTGTTAAGAGGACCACTACACACCTCCCGTTTACCTGAAGCAGAAGCCAAAGTAATGTGTTAGCTTCTGGGGACCTCAATTACCAGGACCCTCCTTTCCAGGGACACGGGTCTCCACGCACGGCAAACACGTGGGTGATTTAGTCCCCAAGGGGAGCCCTCAACCTCAAAAGAGGCAACCACAATGAGGGAGAAAAGGAAGAAAAAGTAGAAAGGGAGAGAAGAGAAGAAAAGAAAAAAGAGGACATATCACTGGGGTACCTCGGGATTGTGACACCCGTGTTTACTTAAAGAAAGTAAATCCCCTGAGGGGACAGTAAGTTCTCGGATATTCGTTTCATGTTATCGAAAGCGTCTGTTAGAGACAGCTAAAAATTCCTTCCATATGATATTTTTGAAGGATATATGAAGTAGATAGGTATAAATAGTAACATTTTTCTATTTGTGTAAAACGAAATATTGTTTTCTTTATTAAAGTTTGGATTTGTTACAACACAATAAAAAAAGTAACGAAACAATTATTTTACTGCTACATTACGGATTGTCTCTTATCAATGATATACAGTATTTAACACAATTTTCATTACATTTTGGGTGTGGAATCTTCTATCCCCGAAGATTGCAGCTGTGTCACAAGGCTTTCAGTTATCAGGCTTCGCAAAACATCTGTTGGGATAATCAACCTTTCCTTTTTCTTGTGATGCTTTTTCAAGCTATATGAAGTCAATATGTATTAAAAATGAGCAATATTTCAGTATAGCGCAGGAAGAATTGGGTGTGCTAAAGGCTATAAAATGCATTTGTGGGAATAGAATAAAACTATTAAAATACTGTTTAATATCATTTTTAATTAGTGGCATACTATTGAAAATTATTCAACACAATATTCCCGATATTTTGGTAAAGCCATTTTAAAATCCCTTCGTAACAGTGTTGCATAAAATAAAAACTTAAAAATCAGGTTTTGTGAAAATAAAATTAAATCGAACCCATTTCATTTATTCAAAATGAATGATAATTTAATGCATTTGGAAAATTATAAGCGTTAAACGCAATAAAGTGTTCTTCGCGATAAAGTGGTCGGACATAGTTCTTTGGAGAAAAATGTCTTCAGTTCAACTTCTATTACAGTTGAATAGATAAATGGGTTCATGCTTTCTGCGTGCATGTTTTTTTGGGTTGACTGACAGTTACGTTGTGGACTTAAATTTTAAAAAAAAAAAAGAAAAAATAACTAAGGATGATAGGATGCACTACTGCATGATGTCAAAACTTTGATCCTCAACAGTGAATTTGTAAAACTAAGTGTTTTAGGAACTGAACACATTAGTACGAATGATATTCAATACCAATCAATTATGACAAAAAATATGTAAATACGTAAACTTCACATTAAAAGAAAAATGATATTTTGGAAAATTCTCAAATAACACGATAGTTATAGAAATTTGTCTCAACAAATTTAGTTCAAATCCAAAAATGTAGCTTTTTTGCATCGTACAGTTTCTTTAGAAATCTTGAAATGTTTCTAGCACGCAGCCCAAAGGCGGCAGCTGGAAATTAGCTCTGTCAATTATGTGATTTGTTGCTCTTAATACAGTAAATACTTGATTATCGCTACATATCAAAACAGTTATCATAAATCTCTTGTCAAGAAAAGACATTTCTGAAGGATATTCTTGCAGATAGGCACTTCAGCAACTTGTTAGAATATGACTCTTGGGAGAAGTGTCATGGATCTTCACAAGGTATAGGTTTGGTTTATTAGTTGCTCAATAATCAAGTTTTGAACACGAGAGCTAACTAGATTGAGATTTTGAACTCACGAGCAGTTGTACGAAAGTAAGAGTGACAACCATTCGGTTGTTAGTTTGGTTCAGAAGATACAACATACTTGGTTTTTAGATCAGATGAATTGTTTTTCTTGACCATGAAGCAGAGCATTTGAGTGCAAAAGGTAGAACCCAGATTGATTATGAAGACCCCAAATACACAAACATAACCACCTTTAAAGACTAAAAATTGAAAAGCAAATTACACTGTAGATTTTGATGGTTGTAGGTTTAGTTTATCTTATAGTATCCTTGCTTAGCAATTTCTCAGTTAGCAGCTCAGCCTTCTATTTCATGAGATTTGATTCATTCTCCTGGAAGAAGCTCAAGAATCAATAACCTTGTAGTTGACATGTGCCAGTGTAGTTCAGTATGCAACACAATAAAAGTATTTGAAACAATCCCATTTCTGTGGAAATACATTTAGAATTGGTCAATGATGGTTAAGAATATTGAATTAATGCTATTGTAAATTAATTGCGCATCATTTACATATACTAATTAACATAAAAATTATATCTTCATACATTCTTACAACATAAATTAATAACATTTTTCATTGATCTAATATTTGTATTTTCGATATTACAAATTGTGTAATTAGAAACAGGATAAACCACTCACACTTCGTAGAATGGAGTAAAGTGCCTCTGAATTTTATGCCGTATGCCAAATTTTTCTCACGCTCGTGTGTCATCCTTTTCCTTGATTATTAATAAATCCTATTGTTCATCTAATGGAAATTACGAACAGAACGACGACCCTAAATCAGAGTAGAGTCCAAGAGCCCCCCACAGAAGATTGATTCATTGCTTCTATTTTCTGCATGTCCATGTGTTTGGATTAATGTTTGTGAATTTTCTAATTTCTCGTTGAATGCAATCCACTCTCAATGGAAAGTCTCCGAGAAGTCCTTTATATGGCACATATGTTAAGAAATAGCATTTCTCAATAGTGCAGCTCATTCTATGGTATCAAATATTTCTTTCACATTTTTATTTCCCTTTATATAAAAATTCTTTCAGTTAAAAATATTTCTCAAATTTAAATGTTTCGAAATTATTTTGCGTAATCTCTTTGATTCACGTTAAAATCAGTAAATTTAAGCATGCATTCTGTAAGGACTGATTTCAGCTGTGATTCACATCTTCAACCACATAAAGGTTTCTTGTCCTTTCTCTGAAAAAGTTGCTGCCAAGTTAAAACATTCTAAGATTCAGAATTTTGCATATACTTTATATTAATTTAAGTTTTTTGATATTAAATTAAGTTACTTTATATTAATTTATGGTAAGATACAATATGAAATTCTTTCGATAGTTAAAATTATTTGAATTCTTCATATATGAGAAGGGACAAATATGGTAATCCATTATATGGTTTTTTCTTGAAATTTCATTCTCGATAAATGATTTGAAATATTGATAATTCTGATGATGCAATGTTACCCTCTTTCTATTTTACAATAGTTCAATTTATCTTTACAATTTATCTTATTATTAAGCAATTTTGGAGAATTGATATTTTTATAATATTTAATAAAAGTTTGATATCCGCTTATTTTCTTTTAAATATTACGAAGACATTTTCATTTTTTTGAGATAGTTTTAACTTTACTTCCTTGGTAGTATATTTGAAAACTTCAGATATGAATAGGAAAACTTTTTTTAAACTTCTAATTTTTTAATAAAAATCATACACTTTTAATTTTGACATTCTTTAATTTTGTTTTCCTATACAATATTTTACCTTTTTTTTTTTTTTTTTTGCAAACTTAGATTTGATACTAAAAGTAATATGTGTCATCAATAATACTTTTTTTACTCAGATTATTTAAGGAGTAACAATTTTATCGACAGAAACATGTTTGCTTTGAAATTTTATCAGATTTAGATATTCGAGTTTTTCAACACTATTTCTACATCGAACATAAATTATGACACCAGTTTTTTCAAATTAGAGTTAAAAAAATTTCTATCCTCATTTTTAGAATAACTCGATCTGTCTCAACAATGTCGCCGTCATTTAACTCAATTTTTGTGAATATCTGTTTTCTTCACAGCATTTTTCGACAATATTAAAAATTATATTTCTTTAAGTTTTATTGTTTAAGAGTAAATTTTTTGTCAAATTGTTACACAAGCTTTTTTGAGGACTTTATGGAATAAAGTGCATATAACTATTTAAAATTACCAAGAAAGAAAATGGGCTTAAGAGACACGGGAGGGTAAAAATATTACTTTATGAAAAACATTTCCAATGATTTTTAGATATTTGTTAGTTTTTAATTCATGCATACAGCCTCATTCATACAGCCTGAATATTACTTTATGCATAACTTAATTTTATCTGCTGTTTTACCCTGTGTATAAATATCACTCTACTGTGTGAATAAAGCTAGGGTTGCGTGTATTTAAATGGAATTATTTAAGCTTTGTAACATATTTATAAACATATGAAAATAAGGTCACCACGTTCAGCGGTGAGCAAGAAACATAGGCTTCCACATCGGACAAGGCTGCGTCAGCCTTAAGTACGGACCGTATAGCACACACGGTATTCGTTAGAGGATCAGATCTTACTTCTGCGATTCTATCTGCCATTTTCGAGTGGTTCAGAGCTCGCAGAAAGAATACTCTGTATATCCGGTGGCAGGCGCTGAAACCATAAGTTTCTTAAAAAAATCATCTGATAAAGCCGTTGCAGCTAATTCACGCATTTTTCTAAGTAGGTGAGATAGTTTGTCGCCTTCCAACTGAAAATTTGAAAATAACTTTCGAATCTGTTGGTTCTCGGAATCTGAAAATTAATGAATCGGGCGTTATTTTAATGCGATATATTTATCCTTATCTGGCAGCGACAACAAAATATCTGACACCGCAGAAAGAGTTTCCGGATCTATTGCCGAAACAATATTGTTGTATTTCGTAAGGTCAGATGTTATACCGGATAATTGAAAATTACATTCACCTTGAATGAACCACAGTTCGCATTATTTTTCCATAATGGCGGTAATTTTATACCCAATTCAGAAATCTGTGGGTCGGAAACAATTGTCACATCATCCTGCATATTAAATATGTAATTAAAAAAAATCAGCTAAAATAAGTCAGATCGTTCAATTCCTGCCAGAATCGGAGAAAAGAAACATGTGACTTACAACGTATATGTTGCGGTTGGCATCAGGTCGCTCGAAAAATGGTAATATCCTTTAGGTCACCAGTGAGGTTGCGCGTATATTACTTAAAATGAATTATTTAAACTTTGTAACATATTTATTAACATAAGAAAATAAGAGATGAAAGCATTCAAACATCAAAATGTCACCAACGAGTACAATATTGCTAGTTCAGATTGTGGGCGTATTTTATTTCAACATGTTGCCACTGTTGGCTTACAAACTTTTATATTGAGTAGTGCTGCCACACAGCATACTGTAAATCTTTATTTTGCATTTTATTTTAGCATTAATATATTTTTTCGTAAACTAACATAATTATTCCCTATTTTGTATTTTTCGTTATATTTTCCAATTCCAAATATTTATTATTATATTATTAACTGTTAATGGATTTCCTATGATTTATACTGTTTAAGATTATAACAATTAAAAAATTTCAGATTATTTTTTCCAGTTCGTATTTTTAGATTTTTATAAGCTTATACATTTTTCCGAGTTTAATTTTTGAACATCAGTACAAATACTACTACTTATGGCTGGTTTAGCCTGGAGGGGAAATGCATTGATCTCGATCCTGCTGAACACAATCCCATGGACGTCACCTATGCAGGTTATTCTTTCGTAGAAATATTCCCCTATCGTTTATGCATTGTGGAATTGTAAAGAGATGGGTTCCAGTTTAAGTTCTGAACCCATTTACTATAAAATTACGAGCAGGTTGTTTATATTAGTTTGTGGGAAAAGAAATCCATTATTTTTTCAGTCAATGAATGTAGTATTCAATATCTCATTCGGTATTGATCACACAATTTTAGATTTACGCTCATCAGAAAGATCACATTTCACCCTAAAATAATATTTTGTTTAATCCATTCAGTTATAAAGTATAGAGAGTTAAAAGTGGAAGTCAATAAAGAAAGAATATGCAACACTTCACAATTTTTCTTTGATAAAGGCAGGCAGTTGAAAATATGACACCGCAACAGCCAATGACGTGTCATTTTCGTTTGATCGATTCCATACAAGCATATTTGATGTTAGAGATGCACTTCTCACAGGGTCCATGGTTTATAATATTGATAAAATCACAGAAATATCCGAATTTGACTAGCATGTTTGCAGTCCAGAAGCTAAAGATCAGCTACAAAATAGGTTAAAATCATTTGCACGAAGCTAATCAAAAACATCAAAATAAAGCCTTGAATTTCACATAAAAATAATGATTTCCTTGTTTCGAACCTAATATTTAGCAGCTTTGTCGGCATAAATAGGCTTCTGGAGACCTATCGCTGTAATAACCTTACCTATCCTAATATTTTTTTATGTAAACCTAATAATTTAATTTATACACAGTGCATTTTTGATTTAAAAAAATAGCAACGAAAGTAACGTGCAAATGTTCTAAAATATAGGGAGCTGTATAATAACTCAACATGAAATAAGATCAATTAAAAAAACTGCTTTAGGCAATACTTAAGTATAAATTTGTTTCCCTCATCTAAAGCCCCAAGAAATTCTCCAATAGAGAATTTAATCTTGAAGCAGAAGGGAACCGTGTCCACAATGTGCAGCAGTGTAAGAGATTGTAAAAGTTGTGCTTTTATTACTTTCCCAAAGCTTAGGTGCCCTGGGCGTCATTTTCCCGGGCCTCATTCATCTCTATTATCCCCAAGACGGTAATTTATAGATGTTTTGCTTGACGGATCAGGGTAATCTAGTGGAGGCGTATATTTAATAGAAAGAAATAATTCTCAAACGTCAAAAATTATTACTACTCCTGTAATCAATAAAGAGGAGGCTTTTCTTTTTAGTGATTTATAGCACTAAGAAATGTTTTTTAATATATTTGATTTTGTGTAAAATTAAAACTATAATGAAAGAGAGCTTTCATAAGCTAAATTCAACAAAGAAAAAATAAATATATAAAAATAAAAAAAGATTACTGTGGAATCTTGGAAAGAAAAAGCGTCTTTCTCGTGAACGAAAGGTCTTGTGTTTTGAACTTGGTCTAGATAATGTCCGTAGTTTTGTACGTTAGAAGTTCTTCAATGTCTCTCCGCAGGTGAAGTATGAAGATGTCTGCTCTTGTGATTGTATTGTTACTTGACCATAGCTAAAATTACTCGGAGTTCACGATATTCAGTGACTTCTGCCAGTCGAAGATGATTCAAGATAAGACAGTGATCGCCTGATTGGGAAGGACATACTGAGAAAGGGAAATGATGAATTCTATACCTTATTAAAACGAATATCAGATCAGTTTACTAACGGCAACTAAGGCATGTAAAATATGCTGTGTTTTCAATTTCATTCTACTGGTGTGTCAAGGAGACGATGGTACAATTTCAAGTTTCAATTACTTGAAAGTCATTCAATATTACAAGGCGATTGGTTGTATATAGCTGTTTTATTGTTGTCAAAAACAATACGTAGGAAAAGTATTGTAAAAACAAACAATGTTATATAAATATTTAACCTATTGGAAATAATTTAAATTAATAATACATTTTTTAATTAATATTCAAAAATATTTTGTTTCTGGATGTCATGAAATGTTGAAATGTCACCATTGAAATACTATATTAAGCTACCATAAAAAGAAAGTACTTCCAAGCTTATCAGCAGCCTTATTCAAAAAGTAAAAAACGGGTTGTTGTCGTGTATCAGAATATTTTCCAAGAAGCTCCTTCGCTGCCTAAAAGCGACGTATTGCTAATAAAGTATTCATGAACTCCAGTTTTAGCCGTCATATTCACCAGACCCAACCTCTTCTGATTTCTTTTCCGAGAGAGCGCAGAGTTTCAATAAAGGAAGCATTTGTTGGTTCAAAAGAAGTTTTTTTATTGTGATTCACTGTAAAGTGAACGAAATTATATATCAACAAATTCGTGGGAATCATTAATTTTTTGAAATACATAATCAATCAATGTTTTCTACAAAATATTAAATTTTTCAAATTACCCAATGTATATTTAACTAAATTGAAGACTTCTAATATTTAATTACTTTTCTCACTAACTTTGTTGCTCAATTTCAACGTCCAATTTTAAATTCTTCTTGTCTCCAAGAGGAATGTTGCCGTCATGACGTACATTAGATTTCTTCTTAAAATGTATGGTTTGTTAATCACTCAAACATTTTTTCTTTCTACTCGAGGGACCGGGGACTATAATTATAAAGCTATTCAAACTACATGAGACATCCATATCTGAGTCGACCCACAATTTGTTGAATTGAAAGCCAGGGCCCTCATCATTCCAACTTGCTTATTTGAAAGAAAATTTATTCTTTTCTATTAAATTTAATTTTAAACAAGTAAAAATCTACTAATATACTAAACAGAATTTTATCCCCTAAACATCATCCATTAGTAAACATACTGTGAATCAATTTAGAGTATTCTAATGAAGCAGTTATCAGCAGATAACGTCAATAATTTTAGACTTCATTTAAGCTTATAATAAGTTGACAGAATTTTCGAAATGCAGCTTTATGTGAGAAAAATCAATCGTTATAAATAATACTCGTTCCTTGTTTACTCTTCCCGAAATGTCGGAAGCAGGAAGATTTAGCGGTCCATTTGCATATGCTTCCTGTCTCTTTTTAAGCAAGAGGTATTAGGATAAATGGCGTCGCCACAACACCGACTTCGCTGCGATGCCTTTGCTTATTATTCATTCGTGAAGAGAAAGAGTGAAAAAGAAAAGAAAAATTTTTAGAAAATTCCTTTCGTACCTTTGAATATATGTTGAGAAGCTTGCTATGTACTGTTGGGAATAATTTACTGGGACATTTGTCTTCCTGTGTTTCTTTGCTCGACTTTCAGAAAAGCACAATTTCACGTCTAGTTTGCATAGTGTTATGGCGCGTTTGGTGGAAAGACAAACTTTCCTTTCAAATATAAAAATAGTCCTAAGTTATTTTATATATATATAT
>JAPDSC010097265.1:881693-908075 GCA_026290005.1 Latrodectus geometricus | reverse complement strand
TTTTTTTATAAAAATTATACAGATATTAATTTATATCTCTTCATGGTAATATATTAATTACCTCATTACTTTCAACCATATCAGTTGGGGACATTTAGTATGAGGTGACATCCATCACATAAATTTTCGTAAATGCGGGTTATTTCAATCCTCTCGCAGACGTGAGAGCAGCAGAGAAGTCCGCCCGCCCTCTTCCCTGAAGACAGATATTCTCGGCATGCTTGGCACTCGAATACTTAAAATGGGTCGTGCATTTTCTTCTCCTGATACGCATAATAAAATTGAATCAAGTTTTCGTACCCAAGTGATTCTATGCATTTGCGAATTGTATTCTGTTTACTATAATTATAGGACCATTGGCGTCAAGTAAATGTAAATTCAATATTAAAAAATGTAAAAAATACAAACCACATGCTTTTTACTATACTTTTAAAATCAATTTATTAGTTTCTTTAGATGATGTATCAATGTTAATGCTCTTATTTAAATTAAGAACTGGTTCATTTTGCCTAAAATACATAAATTACACTTCTTACAGATTTTCCTCATTCTTAAAAAGTATCTAACATACAAAGTTAGTGTTCGAGTTGCAAAACGATAAATGAAACACGTCATAAATCAACAAATTTTAAGAAAATTTATTTGTGGTTCTAAACTTCAGTGAAGCAAAAAGGTTTTTCAAAACCATTATTCATCGGATACAACGTTAGAATAGTTTTTGACACTGTTTTAGGATTTCGTTGGAATGATTTCAGTTCATGATTTTCAAACGACCCCAACATGATTAGTTTCTCTCTTTACCTTTATGGGAAGATTTTTTGCATTTATTAATTTCAAGCTAAATATTTCGCAAAAGTAACTTGTTCTTTACAATCTTATTTACATTAAAATTAATTAGATTTCATTCAGGTTTTAATTATTTAATCCTCAACTTAAAATATATTTCTATTAGATTGTGAAATGTAGTACATATTCATATTGTAGCGAAAGCAAGCACATTTTATGCAAAAATGAGAACAAATTTGTTCGAAATCTATTTTTAAATAAATATGGTGAAGAATCGTAAATTTTTTAGCGAAAGCTTGAAGGAAGTCTTCCCTTTCCTTAATGAAAGAAATAAGAATAAATTTTTAAATGAGGGTTTACTGTTTTCCTCAATTTATGCACCAAAATAACCTGAGAATGAAAACAGTTTTGGGGTAATGAGGTATTGGTATCTGATGTGGAATATTGGTATTAATGAACACCTAAGAAATAAAAAGCTTGTCATATGAGCACGTAAACTAAACTCAATGGCACGACAGCCCAATGGTTCCAAGGCCTACAAGTGCCCATATCAGTTATAACGACTGAGGGCCTTGGTGTGCGGAGTACATGCCCTTGTTAAACTTCGCCTAAGGTGAAAACTCCAGCGTTAGTTCCCAAGCATGCTTGGTACTCAATTTTATCGACTGACAGAAGGGATGAAAGGTTGAGATGACCTTTGCCCAGCTCGAGGGCCCAACCTTGAACCTGTGTCGTCTACGCCACCGGGCTTCATATGAGCGCATGTTCACATTATTTGTTCAGTTTAGTTTCGAGTTGGCATTCTGTTTACTTTTTGTTCATAAGTTTTAGAAGAAAAATTTTTTACAATAAATGCCAAACAATAGCAAGTATCTTTGTTTGAGATGAGATTGTTGATCTGAAGACCAGAACTTTAATCCTTCAGTTGCCAACTTGGCATTTGTTTATTTGCCTAATAATGCCCTTCTAATAACATTTTCTAGCTTTCGAAGCTTTGCTTTAGCATATGACTTATTTATTTCATTTAGTACTGATAAAAACGACATTTAATAGAGTTCACAGAAAGCACCGTAAATACATACTTCATCACATTAGAGAACCAGTGGAATAATTAAACTTTCCTTCCATTTATTTTGGAATTCAATTTCATGCAGTTAGCTCCGATATGTTTGATGTTAATGATGTACCACACACAGTTAGGCCCACTGACAAAATATCGATAAAATCATAGAAACGATTGGCCGGCTAAAGATAGAACCTTTTAAGCCATTCACCCAAAGCAAATCCAAAACATGTTGAACAGAGCCCAAGTAAAAATAAAAAAATTTGCCCTCCAACCTAATATTTAGTTTAATTTAATTCTATCCAAATAGATCCACAAATTTATAAGAACATAGCGTTTGTTGGAGAGTAAAATATTCTTTTTTCGTTATGATTTAATCGTTGAAATACCATAAGTATTTTGCTAATTACTTTAATTGTATAAAAATGCCCATCTGCAATTTAATTTTCAGAAAAATACACATTTTTCAAAGACAATTATTTACAATATTTTATTAATTTTTTGATTTTTACTATATGAATAAAAATACTTATTTTGAACTTTTGCAATCATTCTTTTACTGGGAAATCTTTTTTAATAAAATGGCACACAATGAAACGTGAAAAAATAAAATTTGAAATTTTGTCATTGGGCTGGAATATAACAAATAACTTTAGGATGTGATAGTAAAGGAAAACAATAAGAAAGGCACAATGAATGGTCTTTTAAAAAATAGAATTAAAAATGGCCCAAATCAAAAATGCAAGGAAAATAACACTAAAGCAGTTTAAAAAGAAAACTTCGAAGTAAGTTTAACAAAAAATGGTTTAATTAAATAAAAAATAGACAGAACGAAAATGGTAAGTGAGAACAAATGTTTACTATTAACGTTTAAGCTACAAAACATCTTAAAAGAAATGTTATATCGTATTTTGATAGACAAAAAATGCTTATTATTTTATCAAGGGAATCACATTTATGACACATTTTCTCATAATTGATAGACCTTGACATTTTAGCATTCATAGTAAGTGTAACATTTTATATTTTGTAAATTCCCTTTCCACTGATATATTTAGTTGTGAAGTTCATGTTTGAGAATCAATTTATATACATGCTGTAAATAAAAATCCACTCTTTTCAACGAATTCCAATGACTGGAAATACAAATAGATTTTCTCGTTCCTCAAAATAAGCCAAAATGTTGTATTTTTCTTTCTTGATGGAGCTACTTCAATTACTTAAAACAGGTGGCAAATTAATTCTCTGGGAATATAAATTTCAATTTATTTACGACAAATCTAAACTTCTTAATACACTTGAACTATGTCCTGTTCGTCGTAACTGGAAGCTTATTCCATAAAAATTTTGTAAGGAGAAGAAAGTTTGATAAAAATTCAAGAAATTGTGGTTATAAATCAGGAGAGCAAAAATGAACGTATGGACACTCAAACAAAAGTCCAATTGTTAATGGGAGAATCTTTAATAAAATCGTAAATTTTCTCGTTTGAATGTATTCAAAACTGCTTAAATAAATTATTCTTTTCATATAACTGTCCTCATTATTCACAAATATAAACTGTGAGAAAAACAATCTAGTACAAGACTGTAAAACAGAGATCCACCACAGTGAAAGAATCATGTAAGCGAAGCGAGAAAATGAATTCAACTGGGTCTTCATGCCTTGTTTGGCGCGTTTCGGATATTGCGGCAACCCTAAACTCCGCTGTAATGAGGTCGGGAGTGAGAAGAAAAAGAGGTAAGCGGCGGAGAGAGATAAGCTCCCGAAGAAGGATGATCTCCCTTCTCGTTCGAGATTAGAGTGCGGAACGCCGTTGAACACTTTCTCTCCATCCCAGAAAAGAACGATGATGGTTTTGTCTTCTTCCCCTGATCCAGAAATTAATGGACCCCTTGTTCCTACATCATCTATACCGATTAAAGGGTTTTAAAGGAAGGGATGGAAAAATAATTAGTCCTTCTGGAACTTGAAGAATAAACATTCTTTTATCTCGCCGATGTTGTGTTCCGATAGAGCAGATGTTTTATTCGGCGAGCTGTGGTTCGCATCAGAAGAATCTGAATGTGGGAAATGAATAAAAAACAATTTGTTTTCCAGGTTGTGATATATTTATTTTGTTCCCCACTTTAATCTTTATCTGGTTCGTCGAATGTTAAGATCTTTAATAAGATATTGAAGATTATTTTTATTTTAAAAAGCTTTCTTATTAAATACAAAGGTTCGCTTTTCCGCGTCAAATGAACTTAAAGAGTGCCTCAAAACATATAATGATAGATTTGCCTGCTGTGCTATTCCTTCCTAACAATAAGAGAAATTGATAATTACAAGTATCTAAAATAACGACATTTGCATTTTTTTTTATTTTATGAGCAAGCAGTTGAAAAAAATCTTCATTTAAAAGCTTTTAATTATTTTTTCAATAGGCGAGAGTGAATTTCTAAATAAAATATCTTACAAAGTGATTTAAAGCTAAGTTCAATGACTTAATGTTAACAAAGAACAAATGCATATTTTAAATAAAATAAAATTAGCATTGTTGTTAAGTGATGAGAAATTAAATTTAGAAATATGTAATTTATGTTTTTTTATATACTATATTATAATTTAAAAAAATGTGCTTAAAAATATCAACAAGTTTTATTTTCCCTCATTATGGAAATATTTATAATTCTATAGATGCAAATAATTATTTAAAAGATGTTATCTTTGAAACCTCCAATTTAGGAATATCTAATAATAAACTTTAAAAAATCAATTTCAAATACAATGTATAGTAATGTTATAGTTTTTAAAAAGTACATTCATTGTACTTTTTTCGTTGCTGTTTCCATAAGTTTAATGAATTTATTGTTGATTCCTGAACTATAACATACTCACATGGAAACATGTACCTAGATTTCAGGGATTTCGCCTTTTGGAAAAAAAAACTTTTCAAAATTGCAATATACATTAAATCTATTTTAGAAAAGGTATGTCAATGTAAACAAAAATCTAAACAATTAAACAAAATTAGTTCGCAATAAAGCTATGGTATAAAGTTGAAAATATGATATTTTATATTTCACCTCATAAAAGTTTACACATTGTTAAAGCACCTTTTAAGTTCTAATATAGTTCTGAACTGAAAATATAAACTTTGAATCAATGCAAATAGAATTATTATGACTATTTTTTCGATACGGTATACTGACTCTACACTGGGAATCCGAAAGGAAACATGCAAATCATGTGAAGTTCATACCTCGTTTTGCAGAAATAAAACATGCAAATTATGAGCACTGCAGACTTTTCGCACATCACATACTATTGCAATCCCTATACTATTCCAATACTATTGCAATTATCCCTGTAAGGTAAGCTGTTTAAAAGCTGCTTCGTAAGCTGTTTAACTATGGCTCGTAAAATGATTAAATGCTCTTTCGAGCAAATTTCTGAGCTCGACCAATGACGAATAATAGATTATAAGGATTGATGTTTACCCATCAGAAAAATGAGTTATGATGAATGAAAATAAACAAATGTGATACAGTAATCGTTACATGTTGGAGAGAACATTAGACCGGCGTACTTCCCACTTCATTGCATCACCCCACGTTATGGAATGCATTATGTGCGCTACGCAGTGATGGATTGCTGAGACCCATCATGTCCTACATCACAACGATTTCAGTATGTTGAGCATCTTTCAGTACTTACTCGTAACATTCGACATCATTTGCAGCTGAGTAAATTGTCTGCAAAATGACAAATCTTCATTTAACCTTCTCTGTTTACGCCTTTTAGTCGATTGCGCCTCTAATGATACGATTAACGATGGACATAGAACACAGAATGGGACGACATTATCTTTAGAGACGAATACCACTCCTGCTTGCAACAGCATGATGATCAGATTCAAGTCAGGAGTCACCGTAAGGAAGGACTGTTGAGTTACTCATTGCCATGCTGGTCCTGCACTTTATCATGTTTTGAAGGTGGTGTTGGGTTTCAGTAAGTACTGACAATACACTTCAGTGATATCACTCTCAGAAACCTATGGCCTCCCCATAATTTCAGTGCTTGCCATCAGCAGTAAGGATAATGCGAAACCACAAAAGGCAAACAATATTTGAGGGCTCTTCTTCACGCATCAGATTGAACTGATTCCTTGGCTTGCTTCTTCTCCCAGTCTATCGAGAATAAAACATGTGAGGTACATGTTTTTAGCATTTAGCAGAGAGAAGCGACCCAATACTGTACCTATTGGTTATCTGGTTTGTGACCTTCCATAACTTGTATTTATTTAAAAAGAAACTGTTTATAATTGAGTGTGCTCGTATATCTACCTTTAAGTACATGCCTGAGAATTTAAAATAATATTTGTTTCTTTACAGCAAGGTTATTTTTTCTTGTACAGCAAGATATCTACTAAAAAATAGTTTAAAACTATGATACGTTGCATGATTGAAAATTTTAAATTTGAAGACGGTGAAACTTATTGTTAATATATACAAGTGATATGATACCAAGTAAAATGCTATTTACAACTTAAATGCATGAAATCTGTATGTACCAAATGTATAGAATCAGGATTGTTTTAAATACGCTTAAGAAGATGGGAGAATAAATGTTCTACATAATTATAATACATAGTTTTTTTTAATTGTCGGTTGTTTATAATTGAAGGGTTTTCTTGTGTAAAGTCCGAATACAGTCAGCTTCGCGTTTCAAATTCTGCTTGGACTATTTCTTACGCAAACAAGCATACAGTCCGTGAATAGTAAGGAGTTTTACAATATTTGTAATTCTTTTTTTTCCAAAAAGAACTTGAAAGGCAAAATTTTAGAAACTGATTGGTGGCATTGTAGCAGGCTTCTTTAAATGTAGGTGTTTCGTGAGGAAGAAGTTTAGCAAATAGTGCTGTGTGAGCCCCACGAAATCACATACTCAAAGGTTTCGCTTGAATTCTTTAATTCTGTTGATGTATATGGGAAAAGAAACAACTTGCCGTGATTTACCATCCGCGGCTGCACCCGATCAACATTGGCAATATTTGCAACCAGCATGGACTGCTATGCCATAATGATACATTCAAGCTTCTCTGATTCTATTTTTATTGGTCTGACAGTTGCGACTACATTGACTGTCTACAGAATCATTTATTTCGCATTGGACTAGCTGATTTGCCGTTGTATGTTTTATGTAATAGTGAACGGCCAAGGACGGCGAAACATTTGGACGAGTGAGAAGCACTGACAAATTTTTTTTTATAGATTTCAGCGCTTTTGGAAAGCAAGGAGTTTAATAGCCTAAAGCCAATGTAACTGGCATTTGACAAATAAAATCTAAGTGTTGCATTTTGGGTGTTTTGCAGTATATATCTTAATATTTTTTGCATTTTCAATAATAAACTCTTTGGTGACATTTTTAAGGAAATGTGTAAAAGAATGTTTAAATAATTCAATACTTAAATTTCAATTAAAGTAAGTTTTAAATGAGGTTTATACCTGTTTCTACCATTTAAATATTAGGCTGGGTTAAAAGAAATCCATTATCTTTTCGATTGTTGACTATAGTGATTGATATCACGTAATGTATCTACCAAACAACTTAAGATTTATGTTCGTTGGAAAGATAACATTAATTAAGGTAATTCATTTGCTTTCAGTGGTGAGTTCAGAGGAAATCAACCAAGAAAGAATTCAATGCATTTTACAATTTATTTATTTATTTTGATAAGGGTGAAAATGCTAGCCAGATGGATTAAATTGTGAATAGTGTTTATGATTCTGATACAGTAACACCCAGTTACGTGCAATTTTGGTTTCATCAGTTCCATTCAGATATTTTTGATGCTAAGTATTCCTCTCACACGAGTGTAACGTCGTAAAAACTTCCGCAAAATATTCCAAATGTTCGAAGTTGAGCGCGTATTAGCAGTCGTAGCGTCACTCAGGACTTGAAGATCAACTTTAAAACAACTTCAAACCTTTTCCACAAAGTGAATCCGAAACAAGCTATATAAAGTTCACGTAAAAATAATTTATTTATTTTTCCCCGGACTAATATAAAATTTTTATTTTTTTAAAATTATATTAAAGTTGTATATTCTAAGAGATATTAAAAAAATAATCTTACCCAAAACAAAAATTGAATTATTATAGCACTTTTAATATGATATATGTAAATACACATTGATTCAAAAAATTTTCATTAAAGACTTTTATTTAAATACTAAATTGATAACATTGATAAAAAAATCATAAATGTTCACAAATTGTATTTAGGGACTTCTTTGTCTTTCACGCGATATTCTTCTCACCCATTTCAGGTTTCAAGAGGCAACATATTGAGTTAAACAGCTTCGGAACTTCATTTCTTTGACTTGATTGAAAGAATTTTGACGATTCTTATGTTGAGAATTGGAGACAGGAAATGGAAAGTTGGAGACGTCAATGTCGCCGTCAGATGGACGGAAAGATCGGGAGAGGGCAAATGAGCCCAAGAAAAATGGTCATTTGATCCGGCGGCATCTTTCATTCACGAGTCCGGAAACCTTCATGAATACTATCCGGCTCCTGCATTACGCTTTCCAATGGTTGAAAATACTTTTCTAGCAAAATATATTCAAAGATGACATTTTAGGACAAATCCTCTAAAATCTTCATCAAATTTGCCGAATTCATTTAAATAGCCATATTTCATAATATTGTTTAAAAACCAATCCTAAAATTTTTTAATAAGCTAATGAGCACATAGAATATATTTTAAATAGCAAATTTAATTTTAAACAAAGATTATGTTCAAAATAAAAATTTTATCAAAATCTAAATGTTGGGGTAGATTAAATTTTGAAACAAATAGTTTTAAATAAAATAAAATGAAACTTTCAGGGCAGAGTTTCAATTTTCTAAAGTCTCTGCTCTATATTTCGAAATCATATAGAATAGAGAATCTTAAATTTGTTGTAAATCATTTTAATACCATCCACATATATTTCATAAATACTGCACCGTATTTATGAAGTAGAAAATGAGGAAAATTCCGAGTCAACAGTTTTCTTGCAATAAGCATTTTAAGCGCATTCCTACCTATCAGAGACTTAGGAAAAAGGAATCCATTATTGTTCGTGAACATCGAGACTTTATTTACATGTTTTATAGAAAGGATTTAAAACTGTTTCGTGGCTGATTTTTAGCTTTTGGATTCCTAAAATGCTGGTCAACTTTGGACATTTTTTGGGATTTTATCGATATTTTCGTCCTATCTATGCAAGGTGCATCTCTAACATCAAATATACCTGAATGGAATCAATAAGATCAAAATGACGCGTAATGGGTTGTTGCAGTGTCAGGACTATAAACACAATTTCCGATTTTCAAATGCCTGACTTGTATTTTTGCCTTTATCAAAAAAAAGAAAAAAAAATCTGTGAATGTACTGCATTTTCTCTTTGCTATCTTTCAATTTAACACCCTGAGTCTTATAACTGAATGCACCAAACAAAAAAACAGAGAACTATTTTTTAGCACGAAATGTGTTCTAATGAGCATTAATTTGAAATTGTATAAACGATACTTCTTTGACTCACAAGAGTCACAGAAGATGATGATTCTGCCTTCTGCATGCACGACAATTGAGAGTTTTCGATGTTTCCTCCTTGTGAAACGTGAATACGATCCATTATACATGAAAAGTTCTCCAGGAAGGTAGTTTACGTGACATCAAAATGCCTTGTGATACCTTCAGGCTATTAGACTATCCACTACGCTATAAAAAAAAGCAGAAATGCCATAAAAAAAAAGTGGTCCATTGCTCAAAAACAAATCAAAGTAAAACCTTCCACTCCAAGAAAACTATGATGAATAGTTTTCTTGATGTGGACTATGATGAATACAAATAACCAATAATAGTCCTAACCGTGTGTAAACTATTAATCCATTAGTCAGTTTATAGAAAATGGCAAGACTAACAAATAAATACCTTCATACATCCACGTCCTTTCAGGATGATTCTTACTACCATATAAACTGCATCCGGTTAGAAAAACAACACCCCACTACCAATAAAAAGCTAGATCCAAGGGTTTTTTTACCAATATTACATAACCTGTTAAGTCCCAGAGTCTCATTAGTTTCCTGCTACTTCCAATAAGATCTGCAAAGTGAGGCATCTCTTACCACAGGAAACAACTGGATAGTGACCACATTGAATCTCACTCGGTTGCTGGAATTCCATGGCCTGAGAATGTGTCCACGTTAATCTGTGAAATCCAAAATCTGTTCCTTGTTTGGGGTGGATGTGATCAAAAGAGTGACAGTTCAGGTGTTGACCTAGTCACTTTACCGTTGTTCAAAATTGCAAAGCACTTAGTAATACATGAAAATTTCGATTTCATTAACCTTCAGGAACACTTCGGAACTTGTCTACACCGCTATGTATGTCGCAATCTGTATAAAAGTAAATGAGCCCTGATCTGGAATATTTATCACAAAGGAAAATTGCATTATTGCGAAAGTTTATCAATGAAGAAAATATCTCACCTGTTTTTAAATAATAAAGGATTTTTTTATTGTACAGCTGCATTCTATCTGCACATCTGTTGGCATTGACGTTGGTGGCTTTTTCCTTCCTTGTGAAGCGAAAATACAGCCAACCTAAAATACCTAAATACCTAACAAAAGAGTTAAAGGGTTTGATTACATAACTCACGATATGAATTACTGTATTTATTTAAAAATTAAATTTCAAAATGCAATAGAAAAAGAGACGATAATGAAATTACTGTCAAATTTGAATGGCGTGTTGTTGAAGAAGAGGAAAAGCATTTAGTTAAATAAAAGCGAAGGTATCCAAGTTTGGTTATGATGGTGCCGTAACCAACATTAATTAAAAGGATTCTATCACAAATGAATTGTAAAACAATGTTTAATATGTAAGTTACATTATAATTCAATTGTACTTTTCAGAGTGCATAATTGTAAAGTTATGATAACTTTAGCTACATACAATATCCACCACGGTAAGGACACGTCACATTAGGTCCAAAAAATTGATTTTTAGTTTTTCATTGGCCAAAAGTCACATAAAAAAATCAATGAAATGATTTTTTAAATTTCTTGAAACTCGTAAAAAACACGTTTACTATTTGCTGTTTCCTACAACAAGTTGAAATCCAGAAACAGAAAATTTCACAACTGATCAAATTTGTAGTCACAATCACAATGTGTTGTGTGTTTTTCCGTCAGGTGAATTTAAATAAGAGCATTAACATTTTCCAGAGAGCCTATAGACCAGTGTTTCCCAATCTTTTTTGTGCCATGCCACACCTTAGCCATTCCGAAATTCCTATGCCCCCCCATGTAACATACATAAATTTTATTATTAAAAAATTGAATTGTTCACTTAAGAAACTTAAATGATAAGTTTTAGGAACAAATCACTAGGAAATTATTAACGAAACACAGTAAGTAGATTTTCAAAACATATAATCAAAAACTGACATTCAAATTTCAAATAATTTTAATAAAGATTTTTCTATATTAATTTATTGTTTTAATTTAGTGAGATCCTTGCGCTTGATGCTTGCTGTAGAAAGATTTTATATTAGGTTCCAATTTGGTTAGCATCAGTCTCAAGTCTCCACGTTGTGTTATATCCAGCCGATTTCTTTTTTTTACCAGTAAATCATTTACAGCACTAAATCCACATTCAGCTAAATATGAAGATGGAAACGGTAGCAATAGTTTTCTTGCACATTTCGTTGAATTTGGGTATTTGATCTCTGTTTCCTCACAAAGCCATGCCATCGCTCCTTTTATATTAAATAAAGTTTTAACTGACTCATCATTTTGTAATTCTGCAAGTTCTTCTTGATACTCCATATTTGATATATCATACAAATCCACTAACATTGGCTGCATCATCCATGTTGGAAAATCAATTTGTTTCAAATCAGAAAAGCCTTCTTTTAAATCAGCCAATAGAATATTCAGATGATTGACAATAACAAGTAATGCGGTATCAGTTACTTCACATTTTTGGAGCCAATGAAAGTTTTTGTTGTTAATATTTTTCTGACATAACTCAACATGAGTATTGAAACCAATTACCTTCGCTTTTGCATCGACAAGAGTTTTATTTGTTCCTTGAAGTGGCTTATTTAATTTATTTAGTTTAAGAAATAAATATAAGATCGATTAAAAACTAAAAGTAAAGTATGTGTTAAAATTAATGTGACAGAGTAAACGTATACTAAAAAATACATATTTATATAAGTGTATATAACACATTTACAACACTGCCACTGCAAAATAATATATTTTTTCCATTTGACAAAATTTTCTGGAAAGTTATGTTTCTAAAATAAATAAAAATAAAATCAAATACTTACCAATTTTATGTATACAATTTATATATTTATTAAATAACCGAGTTTTTGCAACAGTTTTGACGGACACTTATTTCAAATTAACACCAACTGAATTCTGTGAACACTACATGCATTGCGACGGACCATTCAAGTGCGAACAACAGCGTTGTTTACCGACATTTTAAAACGTGCGGGATTCCCCGTGGAGCCTGCCACAGGGAAGTTAACTTGACGATGCCAAACACCCAGTTGATATTTTGGTCTCGTCAAGCGAAATTATACCCAATAATTATTTAAGAATTTGCTTTTTTCGTTAAATTTGGCATTGCATTTAAATGGCCCGAAGCGAAAGGGTTAAACTCGTCTCGAGTACATTTTCGGATTGCCCCCTGTGGGGCGTGGGCCCCACGTTGGGAAACACTGCTATAGACAGATATCACATGGATTAAGATCAGGTGATCGGGGTATGGCTGCATGCAAATGTCTAGCAATTCTAGCATTTCCAAAATACCACTTTGGTAGCTGCCTCATTGGATTTTCCATGTGTACAGTTTCTTGCATGAAAATGATTCTATTCATACTATTGAAACGCTAATATTTGCAAAAGATACTCATAGAACTTACCAGGAACCGTATATGTAACAGGAGCAAAAGCAATCATCTCCTTGGCTCATATATGATATGATAAATGATTCCATCAACATCTGATACCTTTTGCAGAATGAAATGGTACTGGTTGATTAGCCAGTGGATTTTATGTTGTCCTTATTCAGCAATTCTGTGTATTGCACAATCTTTCAAATAGAAAGGAGAATTGCCTAACTAGAAAATGTTCCACATTTCTTCTTTATTCTCTTGCATGCGAGCAAGAAATTCTAAAATCTAAGTCTATTTTGGCAATTCGGTAGGAAGCAACTCCTGCAGAAAGCTAATTTTCGGAAATGCAATATAGACAGTTATGTAGAATTTATGCACCGAGTTCATATACATATCCAGAGTTTGGACAGTTTCCACTGCACCACTATCTGTGTG
Organism: Latrodectus geometricus; assembly: GCA_026290005.1. Taxonomy (NCBI): domain Eukaryota; kingdom Metazoa; phylum Arthropoda; class Arachnida; order Araneae; family Theridiidae; genus Latrodectus; species Latrodectus geometricus. The sequence goes on along the minus strand of JAPDSC010097265.1, from coordinate 894,842 downwards.
TGATTCCTCTGTATTGCCTTAACTCCAACGATTATTGTCAATTTCGTGGCCATTTCTTCAACTGACATTAAATTAATTCTTTTCCTCACGCTCTATAAAATGACACGTCAAATAAAATTCTTAATCATTTTCTTCAAACCGATGATTTTCATTGGATCAATGCTTTCTTGAATACCCTTGATTTTATGGGGCTTCTGAGCAACTAATAATCAGAGTTCTTGTAAAAAATCTTAACAAGCCATCATTGAGGCAGTCATTTCAAATTTCTCTGATGCGAAGTGAAATGCAGCCGGCATTTTTATACTGACTGCAAGGATTCGTGAGTATGAGAGATGTTTTCATTTACAGATTTTGTTGCTTTTTTTACCAGCGCTGTATGCTGCTAAAATTTAAAATTATTTTTTTGTGCTAGACACATTTGCTCCTTTTTCAGAAATTTTCCGTTGAAGTGTGACATTATTAGTTTTTTTTTATAGCGTTTTGAAACGTAAAATTTAATAATAATCACTTTCTTAAGTATTAAAAATTTTATAATAATCACTTTCTAAGTAACTCAGATTTTCATAATTTAAAATAGTTTTACTAATTTCCCGACATTATTACCCAGTAAAATCCTAATTACTCATATAATAAGAGTAGTTATTCAATTAATAATTTACTAATATACCCAGTTAAAAGTTTCAAATATTTGTTCTTTTATAGATTGCTCAAAAGAAATTCAAAATCTATAATCAATGCAGTTTCTTTACCAGAGTTGGTACATTTTAACATTTATTTTCATTTTAAAATGTCAAGATAACTTTTTAAATACTTTAACAAAAAATATATAAATGCTTTATGTGTTGGTGTTATTTTACAGATATGATGACAAATTTTTACTTGAATTACCTGAACATTTAGGAAGAAACTTTTCAATCTAACCCAATTAACTTATCGCACAAGCGACATAAATTACTTCATGCTTAGTTTAGTGCACCCAGTTCAGTAAACTATAAATTGGGAATTCAGTCCGAAGTAAAATTCCACTGTTTATCCCTTACTAATTGTGCAATGGATAATTTATCGCGAGCACATTTCAATCAGGCACCTCCAGTGTCAAAGTGTAATTAATCATTGGCACCGCCGACGTCTAAATGGATCATTTAAATCATTGGCCCTTCCCAACCTGTCAGAGCAGTTGTCGAACACGAGTCACATAATTTGAGAAATAATCTGTAGTGCCATCAGCTTGACGAATCTTATCGCCGAACTCCTCGGGAATAGATTAGTCGACTGCTGGGTGACAAAATAATAATAGGCACAGAGACTGCATTTATTGAGTAATAACAGGGAGTTGACAATGGTTTGCGTAATACAATTATTTCCTCTTTCCATGCATACATGTTTCTAAATGTTTTCTTTTCTCTAGTTGAATCCTTGGAATGAGTGGAAAATGTAGCTTCAAGTACCGGATAAATGATTTTAATTTTCAATTATTGAATAGCTTGAAACCAAACTCACTTACTTTCATAACCATTTTATTCATAATTCTAAATTTATAATAAGGCAATTAAGTGGATGTTTTGTTACGATATATGTTATTTTAATTCATGATTCAGATGAAAACCAGATAAGTTGCTGTCATAAGGATAACAATGCAAAGTTGTTTACGTAAAATTTTTTAACATTTTCTGCGTATTCATGACTACAGAAAATACTTTAATAATTAGTATTCATGTCCAGCAAGAGAGGAAAGTCCCAAGCACCTATCCCGGATGGACGGGCGTCTATTCATTGCAAGGTGGATGTCTTGAACTTTTCCAGTTTGCCTAAATTTGTGACAGTTGAATGCGTCTCACTGTCCGTGGAAAACATTCCCGTAGGGCAATTACATGGAGTAGATGTTAAAAAGCCTTGTATTAGAGATCAGTTATTAGGATGTCCTCCAGGAGGCGCATGTTTTGACTGACGTGCATGCAGAAAGTAAAATCATAACGTTCGTCTCTTGTTATGTAACAGTGGCCAGGATCTAACCTAATTCCACTCTACAAGGTACATGAATTTTGATGGAATGTAAATAAGAAGATTCTTATAGTATACAAGAAGTTGAAAACTTAACAATTTATTAACATAAAAGAAAAATTGATACTTCCGTATTATCCCATCGACCATTTCCGTGTAAGTGATGTATCGCCAAATATTGCGATTAAGCTACAGATACAACAATTTATATACTCGTGTGGGCTGATCAATTTCGTAAGCTCACGTTTTATATTTCTTAGTTTTAGCTCAAGCGAATTTTAAAATTATTATTCGTTTACTAAATGTGTCAACGTAAAAATTAAAATAGGAATTGACACCTAATTATCTTTTTAAATGAAAACGCTACTTAAATAATCTTTTTTTCCCATAAGTTTTGAAAAAATATTTTTACTCTCTCTCATCGGGGTTACAAAAAAAGACTCAAACATTTTTGGCATGAAGCATATACTTTTTCGCGGAAATGGTAGATGAGATTATAAATAAGTACCGACAAAGTTAATCTTAATAAAAAGAACGTATTTGCAAACAATATGCATCTTAGGAAAGTAAATGTTCAGCGTGAATCTAAGAAAAGAGTACAAAATATAAAAGTCTGGACAAATTGCCAATACGAGCTTATAAAGTTTGTCATAAAGCTTCTCTCTGTGTCATATACTACCACCTACTGTCTCAAATACACCACAAGCATAATTCGTCAACTGGAGAACCATAGGTGCTTTGGAATGTTCCAAGTAACTTCCTTTGCGACATGTAAATAGACTCAGTGTGTATAAAGAGTCCTCCCGAAAACCGATTACGTGATGAATATTAAAAAGCCTCACAATTGCTTTCGGATGTTAGGCTGTCAAATACCCCAAAAAAGTAGGTGAAATGTATGAATATGCCAATGTATCTCAAATATTTAATGGTAAAAAGCTTATGAAGGAAAAATTTTAGACATATATTTACAGTATATATATAAAGTCTTGATATTAAAATTTCCATTAAAAATTTTTAAATAACGTTTCTCTAAAAAGTGTTTGAAATCAATTTTCTTGATCTATAAAAAGAATAGTATCTGTTATCATTTTTAGAGATATATTCTTTTGTGTTCCAGGTTTTAGATTAAAGTAAAATCAATACACGCTTCTAATGTAAAAAAATTTACATTTTTTTTAGATTTTAATTTCATGAGAAAATGTCTTCATAATGATCTGCAAAAGTAATATGAAAATGGCATTATCCTGAAATTGTGCAATTCAATGAGCAAAAACATTTCATATTATTAAAATTTTCCTATTATAAAAAAATCAATGTGTGAAATCAAGTTCATTATTTGTAAAATAGTATTTAACAAATGAGAAGACATCTTTACTGAACACTTGATTTGATAGGAGAAGGATTCTCTTTAATAACTTGGAGGCAAATCGTTGTATTTCTGTTGATGATGATGAAATACACTTTGAACAATAAATATAAAGCCGGTTGTCCAGGAATACCACTGCTTTTTAGGGATAACCGTTAATCGAATAACAATCATCAGCAGCATCGCATAAACCGAGATCATATGCAAAAATCTGAAGCAACAAGAAAGGGAGGAATAAAACTAAATGCTGTTTAGCCGCAGAAAAATCGCTATTTGATCCGGCAGCTATAAAGAAAAAATGACGCTATCTTTCATTCTCATCTGAGTCTTTAATGGCTCCTCTCTGGCTGCACGCTCCTCAAAATGGCTTGAAAATTCTGTTCTAAGGAAATATGCCTTTGAACATCATGAGTGATGTATTTTATCTAATGTAACAGATTCAAGTATGGATTTTTCTGAAATATCATTTAGAATAATACATGTCTACATTATCAGTGTAGAAAATACTTATTCTATAAAGCATGTATTTAAAATATACAGCAACACTACAAATTTCAAAACTATAATATAAAAAATATATTGAATAAGACAAGATAGTGATTATCTCAAAATATTTATATTTTAATATTTCATGATATTAAATTTAATATTTTCTCAATGGTTTAAATCGTTGCTTTTATGCTCTATTATCGTTAAACTAAAAAACTCTGAACTTAAATTTCTCGCATATAATTAATAGGATTTAAAATTACAAAATAAAAATAATAACAAATTTTAAAAATAGTTCTGAAATATAAGGAAGTCATATAACATAGAAATGAGACTTATATTGCTTGAAAAATTTCCTTTCTTATATTGTTTAATGAAATAATTCTTATCTCATTAGCATTTTAATTATCTCAGCACTTATATAACACCAAAATCTTATAATATATTTTAAAATGGCTCGAAATTCATCTTATGACTTAAATAGTGAAAAATGATGCGAATCAAAAGGGATGAGATTCACTACACGTTAGAATCACTCTGAAAATTGACACAATGGAAGATCAGCAGATCGCAACAATGGCGCGGAACTTATAAAGAATGCGGTCTTTCACTGATTAAAAAAGGTCGGAAGACAAATCTGTCAAACGAGCATCCAGGGATCAGTCCTTGTTATTCTTACACAAAAAATAAGAAACTATGAATCTGGGGCTTCAAGAATAGTTGCAACTGCTTAATATTATTGAAATACTTAGCGTGTAACTGTTTTTAAATAAAAACACGTCGTCTAGCCCTGAAAATTATTTACTAAATCATATATAATACAGGAAAATTTATTAGATTATTTACAAGGAAAATTTACTGGATAGATCTGAGCATAATACAGGAAAATTTACAATTGTATGCACCAAAGCCGAACGCAAAATTTAATATTAGTTAAAAATTTCAATACCTCTCTTCAAGGAAAGTGGAGTTTGATGAAGCCCCGCCAGAAAGTCAATAAAGTAGCTTTGCTACATAAACACACACACAGATTTATATGCACATTATTATTAAGGAACACAATTTTTATAAGTAAATGAATTATTAAACCCAAATTCCACTGCATATGGCAGAAGACACAATCGAAAACTCGCGCATTTGCCACTGACTTGAGATGACATCTCTTTTGAATTTTATTTACATTACCAAATGAACGCCGATCTATCATTTTTCAAAACATATACTTTTACAATAATTTTCTCATTTAAATATTAACATGATGTCCAAATAACTTGCAAAATTGGTTTTTTCTTAATGAAAGAGAAGAAGAAAGAAAGAGATTATTTTCTTCGTGGAAAAAAGAAGAAATCGTAAATAAAATGTATTTCTCTTTCTCGAAAATCTCAAATAAATGAACATTTTTAATTATTTGCGTATAATTTAAGTCTTAGGAGAATGTTTTCTCTCAAGTTATTGGGTAACAATTGGGTTACTGAATTAATAAATCACGCAGTCGATTAATAAACTTAATTTACTTCATTTAAGCCAATTAATTTCGTTTATAAGTATTAAATATTGTCTTGTTATTTTGTTATTTCTGGAATATAAATATTGCAGTTCACTGACATGATTTCTTACATTAATTTTAAGTAAGCAGTTTTCAAAAATTAATCATCATAATTTGCTTAAAAAATTTGCATTTTTTACTTTTAAGTATAATTTAGGTTAATCTATGAAACAATTATTTTTATAGACACAGTTACCATATACAATCATCATGCAAAATTTCTCAAATTTCTTGGTGACAAAAGAAATGTCGCCAAGATGACATAATTGTGACGTCATTTATTCTTTTCTGAATAAAAGCTTACGTTCTAAATAATGAATTTAAACCTAATAAATTAAAATCGTATAGATATATTTTTTTAAAAATTAAATTTTAGAGAAGGAAGCCTAAAAAAGAACTTTAACTCTTTAAATGTAACTTCAAATAAGGAAACACAGGAACAATAATTTCGTAAATGTAAATACGAATTCTAAGAAAAACATGAAATTTAGTGTAAAAATCGGAACATTAGTAAAAAATAAATATAAACTATAAAATATACTTTATATTATATGATAAATTTATTATATAATATAAAGTATATTTTACAATTAAAAGTTTTACTTAGCAATTTGAAAAAAAGGATTATTTAAAATAAAAGAAAATATCAACACAACCAAGAATTTAAGCATCCAAAAGCTCAAGAAATCTATAAAACACACTAAAATTCAAACAAATTATTCTGGAAAACTTTAATAAAATCTGCAAATGAAATAAAATATTCTAAATTTCCACGCGATGACATAAATACTAGGATTGCCAAAATAAAGTTTCGTCCATAATGCTTATTATTCTCGATCTCTATGGCGTAATAAAAAAATTCCAGGTTGCTGAATAAATAAGGATATTCGCTAAAAAATCACCAAATTCAGAAATTGGCATAGCGGATTATACTGCAACAACGCCTTTTTAGGTATACATATCTGCATATTTTGTTCGCAATTGTTTTTCAGTAGAACATTTAATGACAAATAAAAAAATTTCTCAAAAATTTTTAATTTGTTTCAAGGACTTTTTAAAACATTAACAGATATTTCATCAGGATATAAAGTCACCTATTCAAAACCAAAATATATACTATATAAAGGTGTACTATATAAATATATACTATATAAAGGGAAGTTAAAAATATCTGTTTTTCATTGAATACGAAAAAAAGAGAGAGAGAAATGGGAATTCAAATGCTTTAAGCAAGCCTAAAATTTGCTATAGTTTGACAAGTGATTACAAATTATTTCGTTTGCAAATAACTAATAACAATTTACCTCAAGAGAATGATCTTTGCCACATTTGAAATCATAGATTTTTTTCGCATTCATAAACCACAATAAAAAAGCAGAGTTTTCCTGCTTCAGAGGATTTCAAAATCTCAGTTTATATTCCTAAAACGGTCAGAATCTTTTCATTTCAATTGAATTTATGAAATGTCGTTTGTATTAGAAAATCCTTTTAGAAAGCATTTGATCAGCATATAGGCAGAAAAATAGGGATTAAGAAGTCAACACTTTTGAATAATAAGGGGTTTTTTATTTTTATTTTTATTTTTATTTTTTTTTATTTATTTATTTATTTTTTTTTAAACCGGTAATAAGTTTGATATTCTTTACTGAGAAAGGTTTTTGCAGCTACAAATGTTCAGATAAATTATTTAAACTGTAAACTTTTGTTTTTTTAAATTGACAATGCAGTATGAAAAATTCAACAATTAAATTTCGCCTTTTAAATAATTCCACAAATATTATCATGTCATTTTTTAACTATAATTAACCCAATATTTCGTCGAGTTTCAAAATTCTTATAGAAATTTCAGTTTGAAACCCAATAAAATACTTAATTGTTAGAAGATTATTCTTTCGAAAATGTTAATTATATTAAATTTTCTTCTACTTCCTGAACACATTGTACTAAAAAATTAAAAATAATCTCAAATGCTTTCTTGTTTCTTATTGAAATCAAATATTTGATTTAAAAAAAGGTAGTAAGTTTATTTAAGTAATTTATATAATGTGAGTACAATAATACATTTCATGAATATATATGACGAAATGTTAGTTTTTTATTTATTGTGCATAAAAATTCATTTCATTAAAAATATTAATAGCAATAGTTAACTACTCAGCAAACACAAACTGCCGGTTGAATGCCGCTAATATATTAGTTTATTTACTCACTGCTTTTCCTGACTACAATAGAGATGTTTCGAATAGAATTATTTCTAATAGATAATGAATGACAAGTACGGCAACGAAACTATTGTATTATTTGCGTTTTATTCAATTGAAATTATTATCAAATATCATTCAAAGCATCTACCTTTAAACACTCCTTAGCAATAGGATATTTGCAATTCATGGGGAACTTTGTTTAAAAGACAAGACGTTCACAGCTGAAATGTGTTGTAAGCTGCTTGAACACCCTGAAAGTGTTGTCCTCTAAAAGAACTTTTTATAGACTTCATTCAAATATCAAAGGGAGACTAAATGAAAAATTCCCGAGCACCCCAAGTGACAGTCATGCACCCCGAAGGTATAAAGACTAATGACTGAAAAATATTGCGTTGAAGTATTTATTATCTTACGGGATGTTTTTTCAATTAGTTTATCGTCATTCCTGTCATTATTAAAGTAATATAAAAAAATTATTCCTCAAATAACGTTTACAAACGCTATTTAAGTGAAAGAAAATTTTCACTAATGATAAGATACATTTTAATCTTAAATGCATCTAGTAATAAAATATAAGGCAGACCCCAGCTATAAAGAAAGAAAGCAACTTCATGAGACACCAAGTAATCGAGGTTAAACGTCAGTTCCTGTCGAGTACTCGTGATCAGTGTTTACCATGCTGTTGTCTTCTAGCACTTCCGTTTGATCTCTGATGTGCCTGACAATGGGGATTCGCTCCATCGACCCTTTTGCTGGGGGACTGTTTGCACTCCGGTAGAGCTGGGGAGGAAGGGTTCTCTTTGTTTCTTACATATTGAGAAGTCCTAAACATGAAGTGCTTCTCCTTAAAGAAAAATACGATAGACGTCATTTTGATGGCTATGCCTGGAGATATTTTATTGAAGTTTTCACTATAAACATTTTGGATGAATGGATATACATATTGTTGATTAAGACACGATTTACGAAGATCATAAACTAAATTCTTATAATAATAAAAAACTGTTTTAAAAATCAGGTATTGTAGAAAATAACTCATTTTTATATAATTATTTATATTTCAAAATTGATTCATAATTAATATGCCTGGAACGATTATCATAAGCATTTATACAATTGCTCAATTTGCCAAAAAAAAGGGGGAAACTACTTTACATGATGTAAAAATTGTTTCGTTTCCTGATTAGAAGAAACATTTTTTTCTGATTTTTATTTTCAGTTAGAATTATAAGATCATAAAAATAATGCAACGGCAATATTAAATGTCTAAAAAATAAAAAGCAATGCACAATATGTTATTTTACAATTTTTCAATGTGTTTCATTAAAAAAATTGTGTTACTATGAAATCTGAGTTTTTAAAATTAGAAGGTTAATAATTACCAATTTCACAAAATTTTACATACCACACAAAGTCCAACTAAAATTATTCTTTTTTCTTTTGTTACTTTTCCATATAATCACAACTTCAGTCCTTGAATTATATAAATAAAAGAAAATTGTCACAATTTTATAAACATATAAAATACGTTAAAGGTTGAAAATTGTATTGCCTGTTATTACCTATTTAAATAACATTTCTTACATATCAAACTCCAACTGAAATTATTCTTTTGTTACTTTTCTCTCTAATAACAATTTCAGTCACTGAATTATATTTATAAAAGAGAATTATATCACAATTTAAAAAAAACATGTAAAACACGTGAACGTTTTAAATTATAGTGCTTGTTGTAGATATAAACGTTCCAAATTATAAACCACAAAAATCTCTTTCCTATTTATTTATAAAACAAAAAATATTTACTATAATTCTTAAATAGTTTTTTCTCAAATTGAAATTTTTTTAACATTGAAAATTTTCTCAGTTTTTAATGTAAAAGGACAAGACTTATACATATACTATTATTCTGCCCAGGAAAAGGATTTCTTTCAGCGCCTCCTGTTGCTTTTAAGGAGAATTATGGACTTCAAATCTCAACACCCGAAGTTGAGATGATTTGTCATTGAATCGTTCTGACAACAGAATGGAATCTCTATTGTTTTGACTTCAACAATTCTTAGCTTTGATTCCCACTTCGGACATCAGTTTTTGTGCAGTGGTTTAAAAATCAACATTAAATAGTAAGTCCCAACAGAATTACACTTCGTGTGTTAGAATGACCATTGAATGCAAGTTAAAACAAAACGCTTGAAGAAGGAGTCAAACTCAAAATATGTTGAATTGAAGAGCAGAGCATTAGCCATTCAAGATATTGTGTGAAATGTGAACTTTGATTATTAATAAGGACTTTAAAATTAGATCAGTTTTGAAGACAACAACGTATTTTTTCAAGAAATTGGTATTTTGAATTAAATATATATGTAAAAAGAAAATCTTCTTTACTATCCCTCTTACTTTTCGCTACTTTTTCTTTTTTAATCATTTATTTACCTTTGTAAGAATACATTTAAGAAATTATAAGATTTTTTCCTGAAATTTGTATTATAACTCTAAACACATGAAAATTATATCATAAAATAGTTATTCTTATACTAAAAACTAAATTTAAATGAATATAACAATAGCGAACATTTTTTGTGCACAGATAAATAAATTCAAATCTCCATAACTCACAGTTTCTAAATTTTTAACAAATTTTAGGGAAACTATTTATGAAATTTCCCTTTTTTAAAAGGTAACAAAATTTGGTAATTTAAAAAGTAAATTGTTAAAAGATGTGTTGAGCTAATTAAAACATTAGTTTCGATTAATTTTTCACATATTGTCTATTTGCTGCAGATGTTAGTATACAGAAGTTTATTAGATAATTTTAGTTTACACATTTTTCAATAAATTATTACCTGTACGCTCAAAAATCAGGAAATAAACACGATTGTTAACTATGAGAATAATGATGCAGTGTATATTTTTAAGCATTCTGCTATAAAAACTTAAAAATAATACCTAAAAAATTTTATTTCCAATTTCCATTAAACATTATTTTTAATCTGCTCACTACAATGATTTCATAGAAACCAATTGAAAGTATGATCTGAAATCATTAATTATTAATTGGACCTGACTCTCAACTTCGGGCAGGAATGTTGCAGTGTGTTTGTGTGAATCCATTTTAAATCTTATATGCAAAAATAATTAATTGCATAATCTATATAATTACCAAAAGCAACAACATATTTAACAACCAAGAGTTAAAAAAACAACATCTAAGTATGGAGCAAAATTACCAATAAAAAGACTAACAATTCTTATGCGTTGTCCAAACTCGTGACAATTGAAGCACTTGGATCGTGACAATAGCAAAATATAAACTAATATTTTCTCGGAAAAAAATATAATAAGCTTTTGAATAAATGTACGTATAATCTTTAAACTAAGTTGCAATTGTGTCTAGAAATGAATCCAGAAGAGATTAAGATATTTTTAAAAAAACACCAGAATGCTTCAATGTCAAATCTCCTGAACCGAATGAAAAGTAACATCTATGTGTTTCTTATTAATACGAAAGAAGAGCAGAAAACAGCAGCAAATGTCTGGCACTTTATTTCCATAAATATAAAATATAGTATGATTCTGCATTTTTACATTCAATGTGCGATAGATTCTTAAGATAAATACTTTTACTTTCTTTATATGGCTTTATTAAATCAGGTTGTCATAATTGCTTTACAGATATGTCTGTCTTCGATGGATTATTCCAGTCTTTTAAATTGAATGAAACACTTAAAATGATTCAATTTAGCTGAGTGGTTTTGACGACACTTTTTGCAAACCAAAGAATTGTAATTTTTCACAAGTCCTTTCTAAGGGCATGATAAAAAGTCCTGTTAGGATAATTAACTATTGATTGATTATTCAATTCAATATCAATGACTCCCAGTTTGGGCAGAGATACTTGAAATATTTCGCTATTCCTTTTAAGTCTTCAATGTAAATTATAAACTAGAACTATAATACCATCTTCCTAACTTGTTACACAAACTCGTTAGGCTGAAGAATTATGATTATTTGAAACAAGTGAAAAATGCATTAATGCAACATATTCTGTATTAATAAAATAGATTAAACATTAATATTTTTGAGAAAATTTATAAATATTTAAGCAAATGTGTACAAAAGTTTAATAGTAAATTATAACTGTGTTAAGTAATTAATCCTCTGAAAATTAAGATGTCATTAAAAAATATAATTTTATATTTTAAAATATTTTGTACCGGTCGGAAAAAAAACATTATATATTAGGTTGGAGAAAAAGTACTTCAACTTGAGTGAACTTCAAGTCCTTATTTACATACTTTTGATTATCTTTGTGCAAAGGATTTCAAGCTGTTATGAGACTGATCTGTAGCTTCTGTACTGCTAATATGCTGTCAATTTCCAACAATTTAGTGATTTTGTCGATATTTTCGATGATGAAAGGGGCATTTTTAACAACAAATATTCATGAATGGAATCAATGAAACCAACATGACACATCGTTAGCTGATACAGTATTGGGATCATAAACACTATTCCCGATTTTCAACTGCCTTACTTGTATTTTCGCCTTTATTAAAGAAAAACTGCAAAGATATATTTCACTTTGTTGATTACCATTTTTAACACACTGTATCTGGAAATTGAATGGAACATATAAAAAAAATTTTAGTTCCAAATGTGATCTTTCCGAAGAGCATAATTCTGAAATTGGAGGCTTGATGCTGAAGATGTCGAACATTACAGTGATCAACCACAAAATCAATGGATTTCTTTTTCCCAAACTAATATTTGTATTTATATGAAATTAAGGGAAAACCACAAAAAATTATCTGTAATAATTGTGTGAAAGGAATATTATTTAATAATATGGAATTAAATATTTTAGGAAGATATTTATAATTGTATTTTGTACTCGCATTTAAATTGCTGTACTACATACAGAATTCATTTTTGCTTTCAGTCCATAAAATATAAAAGTGTTTGCCTCCTTTACTATATGTAAGTTGTATTCATTCATTATTAATCCAAGATGTTTTTTGACCACAATTAATAAATTCAATATAATTTTTTTCATTATTATTTCTTTGTTTTCACAATTCAGTTTAAAGAGATAATAAATAAAATAAAAAGTATGATGAAAGTTAAGTTAAATATCATATTTACGATTTTAACTATAGCCGTATTTGAAATATTTTTTCAATTAATTTTAAAACGAATTTTTTTAAAAAATTAGTAAATTCCAGATGTCATTTTATTTCATGTAGTTTTATATAAATAATGAAGAACTATAGATTATATGCAAACTGTTGTCTAAACAGAAATTGCTTTCTTAGTAATCCAAAAACTTCACAATAATCAAAATAAAATTACTTTGTAAAAAGAATTGCACTGACTCTTGTCAGTCACCTCATTCTCGAGGATTGGTTCTTCTTTTTCAGGATCTTAGGGGACAACATGGAAACCTCGTTCCAGTCTCTTTCATACCGAGGAAAGTAATTCATAAGTCCCAAGGGACGAAGGGTTTTGAAACTTTAGCGGAAGCCTTTTCTTGCCAAGAAAGGAAT
>JAPDSC010097265.1:831134-844054 GCA_026290005.1 Latrodectus geometricus | reverse complement strand
TATATATATATATATATATATATATATATATATATATATATATATATTTCATAAATAAAAGCATGTCATTCGAAAAACGGTACTAATATTCAGTTTAAAATGTATTATGTGAATAGGAGATAGTATCAAAACTATTAATATGAAAGAAACTGTGCATTTGTTGTTGAATTAAGTGTGCAATTTATTTTCAAATTACATTTTTATAATATAAAATCAAAAACATAATTTAAATTTTACTATTTAAAAATAATTTCTTTATTTAATGCATTAATACTTATGAAGATAAATTTCCTGTAGTTCCACTAACTTTCGTTATTTAATTTTCACACTTGTATTTCATTTTTTGTCATATTTAATTGTTGTCAATTTGTGGGAAACAATTTTTATAATGTCTTCAATATTGGTGTTCATTCCGCAAATATATTTGATAAATAATATTTATTAAATGATCATAAATTAACGTTATGTGCTCAGAACTCATCATTTAGTAATTGATTAGATGAAACATAATAAAATTTTATGGTCGTACAGTGTATAGCTAAGGGGAAAGGTGATGGTTGACCGTCAAGACCTTTTAGGGTGATTGCGGATACTAATTTTTATGATAAGCGAAACCAAAAATGCTCTTCTTTAATGAAGGCAGTTAAATGGGATCGCGAGATAATTAAAAAAGGAAAATTGGATCGTGATCCAGAAAAGCCTTCTTCTCCTGATACCTGAAATTCCCTCTTCCCTAAAAATTTAGTTTTAATATTATTGCTAGATGAAAATTTGAGCCTGCAAAGTAGATATAATATGATGAAGAGGGGACTGTGAAGCATTGAATGCATGAACGATAAAGCATTGCTTTGGTTAACAATGCAGTGCGTTTTTTATTAATTGCAAATAAAGATTGACGAAAATATTTCCTAAGGGATTTGTAACTTTTTTTTAATTAAAGTATCGTATTTCTATACATAATTACCCCCACATGTGTTACATTACAAAAGAATACTTTTTCACTTGAAGGATGTAGTTTTTAGCACAAGTTAATTAACATTATCCTGTAATTCATTAATAATTATTGATTTATGATCATCCTGCATATTATCTTACAATACAAATTCCTAAATTATGAGAGTCACTGAAGATAAAAATAATATATCTGTTGAATTAAATATTATTTCCAAATATTTACTTTAGTTTGAATGTATAGGTATTCAATGCCGTAACTTTGAAATTCAACAGATTAGAATAATATTTCTTGAAGCGATGGAACGTAAGTTGGTTTCATTACATTGCATCATTTCATGAAATATTATTCTAATCAGGTCACTGATGTTCATCAATGGTCAAGGCCCATTAAGTCAATATTTCTGCTCATGAAGGATGAACTAAAATATTTCCTGCAACAATGATTCTCATCCCTTTTTCTGACGTGGCGCATTTTTAACGATTTCAAAATGCTGCCCTCATACCGTGTTCTGCATTGAGCAGTCTTGATCATGTTTTCGTTTTAATGTTGGTTAATACTGAAAATCTCTGAATTCTCACGCATAAGATGTAGTCAAAAATTGTAATTGCATATACTGGAAACACTTGATGGTAAATAATAATTTCTGGTTGAAAATAATCTTTACGGATCAAAGTACAGTCATTAGATTCAAACATTTGCAAATTAATTGAGTCACAAATTTCATACAATTTATAAACTGCTTTTAAAATATCCATTCATGTTTTTTGTATGATAAAAAGAAAAATTATAAGTAATGTCCTTAACAATAATCATCTTGTATATAACAGAATTTATGTCCATTTCCAGAAGACTTTAATTTAAATAATTAAAAACAATAATGTAAAATTAAATAATCGAAGTACAACAAAAATGTAAGCTCTGAAAAAGATTAAAGGACCCAGCCTCGCCCTCAAAACACAATCTTGATTATAAACATAGAAAATCATACAAACAAATGTACTGTTGGCATTTTACCAAGCTTAGCAATAATAAATCAATTTTCTGTTTGATAACTTGCATATTATGAAGCGTTTATCTTTCTACAACAGCTGGGAATGACGTTTATTTTTATCATTTATAATTTTTTTCAAATTTATAGGGTAATGACATTTGTCAGAAAAAATAAATAAAACGTTGATATAAAATAATTCATTTTAGAATAAATATAAGTCGGTCCTTATAAAGTTTGCATGAGACAAAAATTTATGCCCCCTCTTTCCAAAAAGTTATGTGGGGATTAAATTTTGAGTGCTTCTATATTGCATGAAGCTACGGAAGTTTTTGCTATATTTTTTGGTAATAAAATAAACACGTTCATAAATTCTATCACATTAAATTGTTATATTGAAAGAAAGAAGGAAATGTACTTGCTTACAGAAAGATAATCCAATGTCACATTATCAAGATAATCAAAGAGTACTTAGATGAAAATAAAAGTTACTTTTGTCGGAAAATGACCTCCATTAAAGTAAACTAATAATTCAGTTGACACGACAGAAACTTAAAATTAAATTTGTTAAAAGAAACATTAAAATAAGTTATGAATCGTTTTATTTTTTTCTACATAGTTTATGCAAAGGGGCTAATTTCTGAAATGTCATTTTTTTAAGACTCTAAGTCATTTATTACATATTAAAATATTAATGAAGTGAAGCCATAAAAATATTTTAAGCAGAAAATGATATTAATAATTGTATATTATTAATTGATAAATCTTACAAAGTATAACGAATTTCACTCTATAAAATTTGATCATATGTTAAGCAATATATTTTTGATTAATTATCAAAAAATTGCCGCAAACTTTTATCTATGGCAAAAGTTTCTGAAAAATTATAAGAAAAAATGTTAAATCTTCCTTCCACATTAGCGCGTTAGAGGCCCTGCCTTTCTTATGATTCTCCCCCGGGTTTTTCTATTTTTGGCCATGGTTTTTCTAATTGATCATTCCCAAAATGGTGAGATTCTTTTCTAAAGAGTCAACCCATCTAAGTTGGAGTTGACTCTCTATTTTCTGTTCGTGGCCATGAATATTTTCTGTGTTGAATGTTCTTTATTCATTCTAATAACGTGTCTTGCCCATTTATTCTTTGGATTTTTATGCATTTGATGACGTCGAGTTTGCTGAAGTCACGATAAAGTTCTGAATTTACCGTATTTTTCGCCGTATAAGACGCACCGGCATATAAGACGCACCCAATTTTAAAGGAGGCAAATCTAGAAAAAAAAGATTATGAACCAAATTCTGTAGTAAAATATTTTATATCAACTGTATAACTCCCTGTGGAATTGTTTCTTTTGGGAATGTTTTCCTTTTAAAGATCGACATTTGCGGCAGTTTGGTACCATCTGCACAGCAGGACAGCACAACCGAGTAGTGGGTTTTCTCATGCCCTAAGGTTTTTACGGTTATGCTTTTGGCTCCTTTGTTATCTATGGTTCTGTTAAATGGCACATCAAACGTTAGTGGGACTTCATCCATGTTCCCAATCTGGCTCATTTCAAAGTTATTCTTCTTCCTCGCATCAATAACAAAACTTATGAAAAGACAGAATCTTTGATTCGTATTCCTTGCCATGGTGGACTTTTGTATTTGCCGTATAAGACGCAGGTACTTTTTCCCCCTGATTTTTGGGGAGAAAAAGCGCGTCTTATGCGGCGAAAAATACGGTAAATGTTTACACCATAACAATCAGTATGTAGGTTTCCACAAATGGCTCTCAATAATCGCCGTTCAGTCTCCAAGAGCATTTTCATCTTTTGATGTCATTGTCTAAATTTTTGATGAGTATGTAAATGTAGGTCTGATTAAACATTCATATATTAATAGCTAAGTCTTCTTTATAATAAAGTGTGGTTTTCATAAAAGCATCTGTAGTCTTCTTTCATTCATAGAAAGCAGTATTGATTCGCCTCTGAGTATCGATGAAAGATCGATCGAGAAAGATAGATTTGTTAAAATTAACCTCAGAGCTCAGACTTGTAGAGTTATCATTTCTTCAAATTTAAAGGTACCAGTTTGTAGATGGGCATCAGAATTTGTTATCTTAGTGCTCTGCATGTATTTAGTATTTTTCTGATTGACTATAAGATGCAATTTACCTTCCTATTTGCTAGACTTTACTTAATACAAATCTTATTTTATTTATATGAAATGTTTTATTTGTACAGATCAAGTAACAAAATATAAAATTGAAATATTTTTTGATATTTTTAACAGAATTTTAATAATTTAATTGAATTGAATTATTTGAAAAATATTTCAATCCCGGGGAATGCGAAAGATGTAATCAGTTACAATCCTATTAATTAAGTGCACTCATATTGGATGGATCAGCTATAGAAGCAAAAATGTCTATTTGCTCTCCAAAAGCTTGAATCGACTGCTTATAACACTTTATTCGAATATGTCTACACATTAGTGTGACAAGCGAACATGTGTTTACTGAAAACAGCGCCATCTGTTGAACTGTTCATGTATTGGTAAAATAATTTTCTTATATTTTAATTCATTTGCATTTTTAAAAAAAAAATTAAACTGCTCGTCACCATAAATGCAACACTCTGAAGGAAGCATGCAAATAACATGAAATTTGCAATATGCATTAGTGGAGGTGAGATATGCAAATGATTAGAATTTCAGCGCAGACGCACAACACGCGCCCCTGTAGCGTCACTTCAAAGCACTGTTTAAAACTTGGAGATTTTGATGATTTCAACAATTATGTTTTTTCAAAAAAAATAAAATAAAAAATTTAGCAACAAGATCAATAACGTTTCGTTGAAAACAGCGATCATTTTTTGACTAAGTATCTGATTTTGACAGAGGAAGGATAGTGGCCTACCCAGATTGGAGATTATCTAGCAGAGAAATCGGTAGTCTTGATTGACAAAACCAAACACCTGTAAGGTGGTTAATGGGATCATTGGATGCTGAAAGGTACGACGGATCAACGTGTTCGATCGCATCTACCTAAATGTATCATTTCAATTGATGACAGGCAAATTGTGTGAATGGCAGTGACGCAGCGCTCTGCCACCTCACCAACAATAGCATAGAACATTTAGTATGTAACGCATCATTCAGTGTCTGCGCAAACCATTCGATGCCGTTTACAGCAGAGTTGTGTTCCACAAGACGTGCATTGCTTCTACCCTTGACGCACAATCGCAGGCATCTCCACCGCCAAAAGATGTGGATGGCCGAATGGAATGAAATTGTCTTTATTGACGAATCTCGCTTCTGTCTGCAACATCATAATGGTCACATTCGACTCTGGAAACACAGTGGAGAACAGCTGAATTATGCACCGCTACAGTGGTCCTGCACCGAGTATTATGCTATGGGACGGTACTAGATATTACTCTCGCACTCCTCTAGTACCCATTGCCAGTACTTTAAACAGCTAGTGCAACATCTCCGAGGTGTTGGAGAGAGTTGTCCTTCCTTACCTTCAGGGCTTGCCGACAGCCATATTTCAACAAGACAATGCGTGACCACACGTAGCATGCATTGTCCAAGGGATAATTGTCAATCGCCATATTTAATTGTTTTCCTATCCAACTTACTCTCTAGATTTTTCACCTATAGGATACATGTGGACCATGGTTGCTCAACGATTAACCCAAATTATATCCCCAGCTGCCACAGTAGATCAACTTTGGCAACGTGGGGATGTTGCTTGGTTTGCTGTATTCCAAGAACAAATTCAAAGTCTCGATGAACCAATGCCGAGGCGTGTGGCAGCTACTCTGGCTATCGATTTTGGCAGGAACTACACTTCACAGATGTCTATAAATTTAATCATTTGATATTTTGTCAACATGTTATGTACAAAATAAATTTCGGTATGATATCTCTTGCTTTCTTGGTGTTGCAATTAGGTGGCCAGTAGTATATATCATGTGGCATTGTATAGGAATTGAGCTACATCATTAAACATAACATTCATCTGGTGTGACTACACAATTTTATCCTGCATTTTCAATTCATTTTGTTCTAAAATTATTTTCCTTATTCTTCAATCTAACCGATGTGAATTGAGTATGCAAAATTTTGGTTTTCACTCAAATTCACATTTTATAGGATTTCTTCAAATAAATAGATTTATTAGAGTACAATATTTCGCTTCTAACTGCAATAGAATAATGTCTATTTATCTGTGTTTGAATTGAAATATTTTATTAATATTTTTATGTTCTTTTTGTGTCTTTATACATCATTCTTTTCTTATTTAAAGATTTCATGTATTCTCATTAATTTATCTTCTTTTTCAGAGCAATAAATTAAATTTAGTTCATCAAGCTGAAGATCAAAATAAGGCCATCATACTCGTGGTGCAGAAGCACTCGACCACCTATTGCAATTCAACCTGAGGAAGAACAGGCATCAATGAAACAAACAAAGACTGGTTCAAGTCCATGTCAAAAATGTAGAAGACCAATATACAGCCAGGCTTGAATCATAGTTTCTTCCTCGCCAAATTGAAACAAACTGATAATGTCTGGAAGGTGATAAGTAAGAAAGAATCATTGCCAACTGCTACACTGAGATCAGCAATCACGTGATTACAATAATTTCAAAACCCAGTCCAAGCCATTAGAGGAATACATTTGGAGCCATCATGTTTTCAATTGCCACAATACTGAAGTACATCTTTTTGATCGCGTAATCGACCGAATGGCTGCGTATTGTTTGTTTTCCTTAAAACATCCTTGTGTTTCACCGCCAAATGCTGACCAGGCTGAAAACAAATTCTTTTTTAGAATAATTGTACCTGATGTTATTGTGCAGTTTTAAAGGTCCACTTTCTCAGTATGGGAGAATACTGATATTCAGCTTATTGATTATGATGCTCGGGATCATTTCGATTCCTTGCTTGCATGATGCTTATTGGATTTCGACCAGTGTGAGAGTTAATATTCCTGAATGATAATCCATGATCTCGATAGGCAAAGATCCGGCTTCTGTCGCATTCCTACATTAGATTATAAGCATTCTTTCTTCTTATACGAGACAAAACACTATAGTCGGAGAAAATTTCGTCACTCCAAATCGATTTCTGAATATGAAATCTACGAATACACAGAATGTCCAACATCTTACGTATGAGTTGGAAATTCATAAGATCATTTCTTCCTGGTGTAGTAATTTCAGTGATCAGTAGTCTATTTTTAAACTGGAAAGGCACCGTCAATTTATTTTTTTAATTAATACAGAATAATCTTCTTTAATAATATGTTTACTATGTAGTAAGCTATAAAATATTTTACGGTCTCAATATTTCCCTGACAATTCTCTTCATTTTAAGCAAATCATTTAGAGTAGTAAAATATTTAGTTAAAAATATATACAGTAATTGTAAAAAATTCTTTAAATAAGGAGAACAGGAAATTCAACAAATATAAAGAATTTTTTATAAATTATATAATATTTTCTAAATAGGAATTTAGAATGAATAAAATGTTGTTACAGTTTCATAATCGTTCAAACAAATTGATTATATATTAAGTAATTAAGTATTAAGTTGATGTAATGTATTAAGCATAGAGACCACGGTGGCTTTGTTGGTTAAGGTGTTCCTTATCGGGGGTAGTTATGACGGATTTTTCCGACCGAAGGTCCGTCATGTTCATGAAGGGAGGTTAGGGCATGTTAAATAGGTCATGGTTGCAATGTCCTCCTTATAAAATGATACCTCTGAGGTTCTTCTGTCTCTAAATTACGAAAACCCACCCACTGGATGGCTTATTACATAAGTTGTCATCATTTTCGCCCTTTATGATGCTAAAAGGTGGAAATCTTATAGCAGCTGGGCATTAGAAATGAAAAAAAATATTTCAAGTATAAAAATAAATATTATTTTTTAATCCGCAGAAGCTTATTTCATTATTTAATATCTTTCTTTTTATGAATATCTTCTTTAAGCGTTCAAGAGATTCAATACACAGTTATAATCTCTCTTGAGAATTCATTCGTTCCATTCAACTCTGTTGTAAAAGTTCCATATAAAGGTACTGAAACTTGCAGCTAAATGTACTATTTATAAACTAGCCTTAAAAGGTCAATGGGAATTATAAATAAATCTGTAAATTTTAAAGAAGGAAGCAACGGTCTTCACATAAAAACAGAGCTCTGAGAGAATTCTCTCTCTCTTTATTCTTCTCTAATAATCAAGAGAGGCACAAATTCCATTTTTGAATGTTACATGAAGTGTTTTATCATACTACGAATCACTACACAACAGATTTTGTATGCAAAATATCAAACCACAAAAACTATTTGAAACTCATTAGATATTTTTTCTACTAAGTTTCAAATGTATGGTCAATTATTTTTATACGTACACTGAAATAAAAAAAAAAATTTAGTGAAACAATTCCTCGTGGGTAATGTTATTGTGTCTCTGACCTTCAGATCATAGATTTGATGACTACATCAGATATAGATGATTGTGTTTTAAATAAATGTATTTTATTTTATTAAATTATTTGGTTAAACATCATTCTTTTACATCATAATCTTTTTTCGTTTTATGGGTTTTAAAGTTATTTGAGCAAATTTCAGGAAATAAAATATCAATTCCCATGAAGAGTAAATAAAATATTTATCCATTATCGATACAATTTTGAAGGAAACACTGGAGCGAAAACACGAAAAATAAGCTATTCTTATGTCTCTTGAAAAAAATTTCAAGTTAATTTTAACATTTTTCTAAATGCACGTTTTATTCTTTTATGCAAATACATTTACAAACATGTAACAGCATTCGACAATACCATTTCAATTTTATTTCTTGACGGAGAAAATTGTTTTCTTGATCAGTTTTCACCGTTGAAATTAAAACTTCGCTCCAGCACATTTATATTTTACAGGAAAGTCAAATGCTGAATTCAATTTATTTTCAGTTTTCTAATTCAAATTTTGATTGTCTCGGTTCGAAATTCGTTTGCTGTTCCGCACAAATTATTCTGTTATTTATGTCTTTCGCTATTCTCCAAACGATGAAAAATGCAATCTTTAGGGAAATTTCCGCCATTCCCAGCTCCGTAGGGACTATCATGTTCTCCGTGTTTGTTTATTGGTGACATTGCATTTCAATTTCTTTACGAGTAATACCGAAGATTGAAAATAAGAATTCTTTTAGTTGCATTCGCATAAAACTCTTTCTAGAAGGGACTCATTTTAATAAAGCCATAAAATTTATAACTTAAAATTCCTTAAAATGGTTGTAAAAATTAATTAAAACTTGATACAAATCCGACAACAGTGAAGTTTTTATGAAATGAATGCTTATTGATTACAATGCATTTGTTTCATTACAGTTTACTGCAGTAGGTTTTTTAAGAAATGTATGAGTACTCTTATTTCTGAGCACGGACATTGAATTGTAAAAGAATAAAGTGCAATTAGAGAGAATTAATATAGAAATTAATTCTAAAAACATAGAAAGGAGTTAAGCAAACATCCGTAATACATTTTTTGTCACTGCACACTTTTAATGATTTGAAAATGTGGCGGCACACAAAGAAAAAGATGAGTTTAAAAGCTGTACTTACCTATAGTGCACAGTATAAAATAGTTTATGATCATAATTTTGCATGGAAAAAAAAATAATATAATATGAACTACAAATACAACAAATAATTACAAACAACGTTTATAAAGGCAATCATTATTTTTTTAATGTTACTCAATACTGAAAATCCGAATTCACACAAATAAGAAAATTGCAGATTCAGAAAACATTTAAATTGGGGAGAAAATATTTCAGTTTGATCAATTTTTACAGTTTGAAAACAGTTTTTAACTGTAAAAAATAGGGTACCTCATTTAAAAAAACAAGTTATCTTTTACACAGTGTACCTTTTCTTATTTAAACAAACTTTACTCGTAATATAAAAAAAAGCATTATAATCATACATTTCTAAACTTTGGCAGCAAACTTTAAGAAATAGGCAGCAGACAAAAGTAGTTGAGAACTAAGGATAACGTAGATTAAATATCATTAAACAGAATTCTTCTCTTTTTACCCAAAAAGCAAACCTTATCAGAAGATTACTCCAGACATAAGGAATTATAGTATTAAAAATATAAATTGCTTTTTAAAATTTTGATTTTAAACATGATTGAATCATAACAACGTGGGAGTTTAAATTATTCCAAGTTTATGTAGCATAATATTTTACAAAATGATTTTTAGAAGTAATAATCTGAATGCTCAAAACAGACGAGGCGCCAGAAACAACATTTTAAAAATCCAATTATTAGACTGCAGCCAATTGTAGGTTTTATAAATTATAATAGAGTCGTGGTGGCCTAGTTGTTTAGGGCGTAGTTCTAATTATCGGATGGTAGTGAGTTCGAATTCCGATTTAACCAAAGATCCGTCGTTTTCGCTAACGTCAACTGGGACACGTAAAATTTGTCGTGCTCGAAATGTTCTCCATTTTCTCACTCCTAATTAATATCTTTGGGGTGTTAGGAGCCAGGCTTTGGGTCTTCTCTGGCCTCCTATCTCTAAAGTTGGAAGATCCAGATGGTGCTGCCACCTTTGAGCCAAATGTCACACTTCTACCCTCGTGAAGGGGAACTCTGTTGAATATGGAAGACGCTTTTTCTAACTTAATTCACACTGTCTCAAAGGAGTGGGCTTGACTTCACCAATTTTCATTACTAACAACAACAAAAATTATAATTGAATAATTAAAACATCATAAAAAAGAAAATGTATAAATTGTGGTATATCAAATAAAAATTTTCAATATTTTGAGTATCGCATGATGTTTTGCAACATTTTATTATATGCATTACATACGTATACGTTGTAAATAAAATTAAACACATCAAATTAATAAGTTTAAAAACAACAACATTTCTTATTGATAACAGTAACATCACTTCGCTGTAGAAATTCATTATTGTGTGTGTGGGGGTTGTATTTAAATTAAACTCTGGGGCATGACAGCTACTCGGGTACAAGATCAACAGTGAGTATATCTGTTTTCTTGACCGTGGTTCTGGGGTGCAAAGCAGATGTATCGGTTGGGTGATCATCCAAACTCGAAGCCCCCAGTGTTTAGTTTTCGAGCATACTGGGTATTCAATTTTATCGATACACTAAAGGGAAAAGAGTGAGTCCACCTTACTTAGCCCGAGGATCGAACTTCAGAACTATGCTTCGTGAGCGAGAAATCCTACTACTATGCCACCAACCATCATTTAAATATATAATTTTTTAAAAATTTGAAAAAATTAGGCATGTAGAAATTTTAAAACATCATTTGTATTAAAATATAAAAATTATTTCTAAATGAATTGAAACAAGAGCAAATGCACATTTTTTTTTCACTTCTGTCATTAAAGGTACATTTTTTAACTCGATTACCGAATATTTTTATGTCACTTATTTCATTGCATTCATTCCTGTAAAAAAGATTTATTGTTATTAATATTTACATCTTATGACATTTATTAGATTTAAATAAAATAAAAAAAAAAGTTTCGCTCTGTTCTCGAGGAGAATTCAGCAATTGAAGAAGTAAGAGGCAACATAACTCCAGCGTTGTCAACAATAAACACAGTGAAATTCTTACTCTTTGATCGTAAACATAAAGGACGAAAGTTATTACAACTACTTTCTGCAGTGAAATGTTTTTTGGGAGATCAATAGAGATATAGAAAATAGTGATTCTAAATCGCCCAAGGCAAAAGATTAAGCCGAGTCGTATAATTTATGTGTTGTAAAGATATCGATTCTTTCTTTACTGCGCTTGGGAATTTCTTTTCGCGTTCTTCGTGAAATAAAAGCGAATATTCAATGGCGGAAACTGGGAGCTTTTTTATCATGATCTGAAAATGAAGTCAGAGTAATTTTAAGTAAGACCATTAATCGAGAGTCTTAATAAAGTTTTACTTTAGTCTCTGAAATTTTTAGAGGCCATTCTTCAAGTATGTGTGCTATAAAGATGCTCAAAACAATTGTGTTTTTTTTTTTTTAGTTTTTATTTTAAAAAAAATAAGTTAATGAAAGTAAATAAAAGATTCTTAAATTCTCTGAGAATAGGAGAAAACTATTTCCTTCATTCACTTCGCTTAACTAAAACTGAATAAATATTAACAATTGACCGCTTTTTTCTGTTATCTTATGTCATTCAACATAAATAAAATTGTCGTAATAGATCTCAATTTATGAATTCACAGATCAAAAACAATTCGTGTTATTGAATGAATATTATAAAAAACACAACTGAGAATTAAATATAAAATGAGGAATTAAGACTTAAGTGGAATAAAATTTTGTGGGACAAAATTAGTATTTTTATCCATCTTATAATTCTTTAAAGTTTTAAATTTCTTAAAAGTCACACTTCTTTCTTTGCCACAGGTCCTTATTTACCCCTCTCTTACGCTCTTGTCATTGTGACGTCATCAGGTGCATTTCTGTAATTTGCATACAATGCTTGACGCATGTGTGTAATATTTCTACACATGACATTTTACATATCGTGTTCGTTTTCTATGTGTGCTTCTAAATTATCTTCATTAATGGACATGTGTATATTTTTCTATTTTATTAAAGTGTAATTAGTATTACATTAATAAAATACTGTTTTATGCTAATATAAAAAACATTAATTAGGACCAGTTACTGGCTGTCAATTATTTCAATTCCTCTGAAAATTAAAAATGTTTTAAAGACTATTAAATAATCTTGCTTTCTTTTAACATTCCGAGTACATTTTATACATCAATTAATTTTTAAAGCTTTCTGGGTAATTTAATTCCAAAACATTTCAGCAATTGCGTTTGTAATTAGTAAGAATTTACAACAATAAAAAAAATTGCTATCATTATTTATTTGTTTTAATTTAATACAATATATATATATATATATATATATATATATATATATATATATATATA
>JAPDSC010097265.1:811236-822228 GCA_026290005.1 Latrodectus geometricus | reverse complement strand
TATTCCAAATCATTAAAAGCATCCACACGCAAATTGAGAATCGAATTCATGAACTCTTGAACCAAAGGCTAAAAATGTTTATTGAAACCACATCAGTAACAAATAAACTGAGGATCTCTTATGAAAAAAGATTAATTTGTGTATAAAATAAAAGATAAAAAATTGATGGGAAAGGATTAATTTTAAATTTTCCTTTTACGTGATTATATTTAATTCACTTTCTTAATCGTATTGCTTTGTTTTCTAAATAGATAAATTATTTGTAATTCTATAACGATCTATTTTCTTTCCTAGATACAATATTTAAATAAGCATAAAAAATCCATATAAATTATCATTTAATACCCATTTTTCCAAGAAATAAAAATTTGTTTCCGTGAGAGCTCTAACCTATAAAAAGATAAAGTCAGTTTTTTTGCTTTTTGAAAAAGTTCAAAAGTCCAGATCAAAATTCTTTCCCTAAATCCTCGAGGATATTACTTTAATCACAATCCCGCGACAGTGTCATCAAATCTAATCTGGCTAAATAAAAAATTGGACTCCATTTCCATATAAAACAGTTCATTAGGAAAAGTTGGGGAAGATAATGCGGTAACATTATCGTTTGCTTCTTCTTTCGTTTCATTTTTTGATGCCTTTTTATCCGATAAAATATTTTTAAAAAAGATCTCTGTTCTATCTTTCTTTAGCAGTAATTATTATTAAACGTAGTTCTGATAATGCTCTCTTGGATAACTGCAACCGTAATTAAAGTATTGATATTAGTCAGCACACGGAAAGAGATTATACAAAGATCGTGATTCCTCTTAAATAGCATTTTTCCTTTGCTTTAAGGTTCAATAAAATTCTCATTTCACTTTCTTGGATAACGCTTCGATTTAATGTCAGCCATTTTTTGTGGGAAGCAAATAATAATGAATTAAGCATTCATCAAACAAATGCGATTACCGTAACTTCTTTGACATTTCTCATTATTATAACTCCAGTGGATGCAAATTGCAGACGTGCACCAGTTTCAAAATAGATTAAATAATCAATGCTTCATAACTTGTTTTTGATATACTTTAATCAATAAAAGCATCTATTTTTCAATGTATCCATTTAGATTTTGCTCCTAATCTGCTTTCCTAAAATGAAAGGAAAGATTAAAAAAAGACTAATGCAAATGTTGGAAAAAATCCTCACATTTACATTGGATTCCTATACAAGTTTTTACTAACTTTATCGGTTATTTATGTAAATTGACACTCACAGAATTACTGTTATACAGATAATCCGTAATTCTTTTTCGCAAAGTTAAAATTAACAATCAATAATTTTTTTATTTAAAACTATACTATTCATAATTATGAAAACATTTCTAATATAGTACACTACAAATGATGATTTATCGGTAATGGTACAGAATTAAGAATCCCAGCTTTATATTAAGCGAATAAATCACCCATATATCATTTAGTGCTTGAAACTCAACAGAAATAATATTTCAAATTATTTAATTTTAACATGTTTTACAAACATTAAAATAAAGTTAAAACTTATTATTTTTACCAAAAATAATATATTTAGTATACTTTTTTTTACCAAAATTATATTTTTCCTTAAATATACAAAAATTATATTTAGATGGTAAAAATAAAAATTTGGGTTCATTATTTTTATCATCTAAATGCATTGGAAAGAAAAAAATGCTGAAATTAAGAATTTACAAATAGAAATACTGCGGAAAACACGACAGAAAATCTTTAAGACACTTTTGGACATCGACTACTCTTCTAAATCGATAGGACTTTCCATGGACAGGCTGCAAACAACGAATGCAAAACTCTTTTAAGCATCCACCTTATAAAGTGAATATATCTGTATCCAGTCTAAAGGGTGGATTACAAAAAGTAAAAGTATGGATAAATAGAAATGCTATATGCAATTTTCTTTGTTTCATGGTAACTGACATCGAACATTTAAATATTAAAGCGAGAATTAAATATAACATGTTTAAGTGTTAATAATTATTTACAAATGACTGATATATTTTATCATGATTTACATGTTTCAATATTTAAAAATTAAGAAATATTTTTAAAATAACATAATCAATAATAATTTGTTCTGAAATAATTATTGATTACGTTAAAGGAGGAAGCTGAATAGCATATTTAAAAAAAAGGTAAAAAGTAAAATATCAGACTCATTGTGATCGTCTTTTTTTCTTTTTTTTTTTTTTTTTTGGACAGTTTCAGAAACGTGAGAAAAATCGTGCTTTTTTTTTACATCATTTTTGCTTTATTTTCTTTTATATAAAAATTTGTATTGTGATTTATTTACTTTTTTTGTAACAGGCGGACATATTTCTGAAGCAAATGAAAAATAAAGTTCTTCATGTATTTCTTTGCTTTCTTCTTATCTAGCCTTATTTCTCAGCTTTCTCATAATTTTAACTTTAGGCTAGAAAAATTATGTCTTGGATATATTTCCTGACAATAACAGATAGAAAAATATTATCTTTTCTTGCTTGCCATATTTTTAAGAAAACCATCTCAATGGAATTAATACACCAATAACGTCTAGGTTACTTATGGCACATTTTTCATTTACAGTAATTTTATTACAAAATAAATTTCATAAAAAATATTTTAATATTGAAAGTATTTGTAAGCAAATCTTAAAAAATTAGTTACAATATAAAATTTTCGAATATTACATTAAATCACACAAATGAAGGATACTTTTCCTGATTTGAGACAAAAATTATCAGAAAAGTATTTTTCATGTTATCAATTAGGTTTGCTGAAGATAGTGACATGAAATAGGGCATTTTTTTTCAGCGGTATGAATAGAGCCAAAAATTTTATAAACATTGTTTATTCTTATTTAAACAAAATTCTTTTGATAATATTTATGTGAGTGTGTGTTTTATTTTATGCATTGTTTCTTAAATTTCAATTCTTTACAATACATCTCATTTTAATCCTTTTCCCTTGTCTGTATCATTATTTCAAACAATTAAATTAGTTGCTAAACATTTTTAGACATGAATCAAGGAATTTGCTCTCTCTAAAAAAGGTACCGTATAAAAAAAAACTTATATAATCAATGGAAGGAAATTCTTCTATCATATAAATATGCTTTCACTCAATCTCATGGTTCTTCCTCAGCTTGCGTGAGCCGGAGCAATCTGGTTCAGGCTTAAGTATAAATATATTTAAGAAGGAAAAACGCTCACATTCAACTTTATCCTCCAGTTCATCATCTGCAAGCATGCGAGACTATCAAGATGTAATATCCCTCTCCAATTTCTCAGAAAGCTCAGAATCAAGTAAAACTTTTTCTGACAGTATAAGTTGTACTGAAAATGAGTTTAATGAATCAATTAGTTCAATTACAGCAGTGAATTTGAAGTACTCTCATCAGAAAATAAAGCAGCATTGTTAGCGAAGCAAAAATCAATCAAGAGTCGTGTGCCTTCGCGTGTAACCAAAGGAGGCCTGACATAGCTGTAGATTTCTGAGGACGGAAAGTAGTTTTTCGCAAAATATATTGTGAACTCATATCTATTTTATCATATTGTGAACATATTCTATTTTTCTGTTGCTTTCATGGTAGAAACAGATTAAAATTTTAATATAAATAGAGATTTAATAAGAATTTTTCATATTTAGCAGTTATTTTTTCACAAACAGCGTAAACTTTCATAAAATTTATTTTCAGTTTAAATAATTAAAAACTTTAAATTCATGATTGAGAAATCAAACACGTATAATTTGTAAAATATAGCTGTTTAAAAACCATTGCTTATCAAAATAAACCACTTTCTATACGTTTAATTAAAATTTTATGTAAAATATTTTTACTCTGTAGTAAAAGTCGACTGCCTGTTAAAGAATTTAGCTGAAACAAGAGAACAGCAAAAATTACTAGCAATATTTTGAACGAACTGAGACAACAAATTTTAAAAGAGAAAATGATCCTAGACACATTGGACTGTTTCACATCCTATTCCGACGTGAATAAATTTGAAGCTGTCGTAATTGAAGAAGAAAAAATCATGAAGGCTGCAAGTACATTTTGTTTCATACATGTAATTTAGAAGTTTTTATATTGTGATTAAATCACTGAATATTGTACAAAAATACTAACGCTGTAACAATTTTTCATACATTAAGTCGTTAATATTAACTTTTTGTAGATTGTATACCCAGAACCAGATTGTGTATATGAAACGGAATTTGTTGAGAAATCTGTTTTTATACGTTTACATTCTTTACTGTTTATACATTTTTAACAGACAGGAGTACTTGCATACTTTTTTATCAATATTT
Source organism: Latrodectus geometricus (assembly GCA_026290005.1). Classification (NCBI taxonomy): domain Eukaryota; kingdom Metazoa; phylum Arthropoda; class Arachnida; order Araneae; family Theridiidae; genus Latrodectus; species Latrodectus geometricus. The sequence continues at coordinate 817,909 of JAPDSC010097265.1, read as the reverse complement.
GTCACAAAAATTTTTAAGTATCTTCATATTTATTCTGTTTTTGGGAAAATAAGAATAAAAAAAATAATAAATTTTTAGAACTCTGAATAAAATTGTGTATAAAATGTACTGGTATTTTTATAACAAAATAATGAATAAAAAATTAAAATATTTAAATTTTAAATGTTTTTATGCAAAAAATTTTAAAATGATGATAGTTTAAATCCCAAAATATAATAAAAATTAGGATACTTAAAAATTTTTGTGACAAATATTGATAAGAAAGTATGCAAGTACTCCGATCTGTTAAAAATATATAAACAGTAAAGAATATAAACGAATAAAAACAGATTTCTCAGCAAATTCCGTTTCATATGCACAATCTGGTTCTGGGCATACAATCTACAAATTTAAAAAAATCAACGTGGTTTCATGCACTCCAGACAAGTAGAAACCTGCAATAGTAAGAATCCAATCAAAGTTGTAGGCCTCGCTTGAATTATCCTTCATTTGAAAAAAAAATAATACTAGAGTGTGATAAAAAAAAAATCAATCCAGTTAAATTATCTATAAATGTATTCGTACGGCCAACCATTAACATCAAAAAAGAGCATCGTTCATTTTATTAGTGTTGGTTTTCAATTGATTTTTTTCATTTGCTTCATTGACAAAAAATAACATGACAGAATATATTTATAAACTGAATTTTAATTTTTGAAGGTAAAAAAGTGCAACAAACGTTTGGTGGTAAAGATGAGAAAGAAATGTTAATTTGAATTCTACAAAGAAGTATTTGCATATAATTTGGTCCTGACCTTGAGCTGGAAGGGAGGAAATGAAAAAATTAAATTCCAAACGTTTCCTAATAAACTGCAACTTATAAAAAGTAGTTACTTTAAAAGTTTAATGTTTAAATAATATTTGAAAGTTTAAATAGTATTGATTTAAATCAACCATTGATTTAAATTTTCAAATAACACACAATATTTAAATTCTGCTCAATTTTTTGAACATGTGAATAAAAATTGATAACTTTAATTACAGCCTGTTACATGAAAGTGCAATGTTATAAATGCCATTCTTTAGCATCGTAGGCTTCTGAGAGCAATTTTTGACATCTTTTAGAAGCTGTTGCGAGCGCCTTTAATTAGTTATCTTCCAAGAAAATGTTTCCTACGTGATCACCGTAGATTGAACGACCTAGTACAGACTAGTTCCTCATTCAGGAAGAACCATATGACTCCTGTTCAACAATGGTTGGAGTTGAACCTGGGCTCTTAAAGTAGCAGATCTTACGGCTACAGTTAGTCCCTTATGTGATTAATTTATCATTGAATAATCTACACTTGAATTAAAACTAACTCAAATGTTTAATGAAAAGTAAGAAAATTGAATTTAAGTATGTAATCAAGTGTAATGAATAAACCCATTTTGAAAGCCCACCTGCATCAATGTATTGAAAAATCGTTTTATCTGCCTTCAGATATTACTTTATGCTTATAATGGGTTTTTAGACCTGAGTTTAGAGGGTTTATTACAAGAATTACGAGCACACACACACACGAAATAAAAAATCGATGTATGAGGTACAGTGATTTAACAGATTAATAATAAAAAGTATTCCAAATAATGCGTTTCTCTTTCCTTATGTTTAAAATAATTCATTTTTTCATCCTTATCTCTTTATTTTTGTCAGTAGGTTAGTCATTCTATAAAAAATTGCTTTTATAAAAAAGTATATCTTTCAGTTTCATTGTGTACCAACCATGAATACCACAAAGTTTCTTTGGCCTTTGTCGAAGACGTCGAAAAAAGGTTGTTTGGGTTACACTGCGAACAGAAGTGAAGGCTGCGTTAAAAGATATAAAAATATAAAGCAATTGTAAGATAAGTTGCTGCAGTTGTCAGAGAATGTGATTTTTGCGCATTTATGAAATTAAACTTTTAATCTCTAACTTAGATGCTTTATTGATAAAATTTTCCAATACAGCAAAATTATCTACACAGAATACATTTGACGCAGTATACTAAGTTTATAAAATGAAATTAACAGTTCATCAGCGGCCTAAAAACTTGCCTTCAATTTTCATTAACTAAGTTTGGTTATTATCTTGTGCCAGCTAGGCTGGCAATATGAGGTGCGCTGCTCCACTTTTCCTACTGAACCGTAATTTGGTGTGGAGTCCGACTTCCTCAGTACACACATGCTATTGGTACCCGTTTATAGGGTAGGCAACTATTCACAACCCATTCATACAAGGAAAAGACAGGAGACAGAGAAAATACATCCATGCCCGAACTGGGATTCGAACCTAGGACCTCCCTGTCCGTTGTCATTCACGCTAACCACCAGTCAGGGTGGGCGGCAACTAAATTTGGCTGTTACAATTTATTGTAAATTTTGTAAGAATGATAAAATGTTAAAGAACAATTTCATTTTTTTATTCAATTTCCCTCATTTTTCAAATTTTTCATTTCATAATTGAAAGGATTAGAAATAAAATTAGAAAATTTATTGACTTTTAGACTTTTACTTTAAATTATTCAAATAAAGGAAATGGAAAATAAAAAAGACAAAAACTGGTTGGTTCACCTGAAATAATTTTAAGATAAAAATTTAGTAACACAATTTCGCAGATACAGTTAATTTAGAAAGATGGGGCTTTGACAAATGAAAAACCACTATAAATGTAAATTTGAAAAATGTAATTACATTTTCAAATAACTGGTAAACGTTTGAAGCATAAGTAAAAAAAAATTCAAAATTTCAACAAAATTGCTGAATTACTGAAATTTTTGGAAACAAAACATGGAAAATTTTAAGAAAAATCAAATAGTTCTCGGTAATTTCAATTCCTCCTAATAGAAAAATGAGATGCTGAATTCATGAGTACGTTTAGTTATGCAGCTGAAACATTGAGAAATTATAATTTAAGGAAATTTTTGCACTAAAGGAATTTTTTGCAATATTATTTCAAAATTACTGACGTTATTTGCGCATTTCTCATAAAATATAAAATCAATTTTCAAAATAAATCTGAATTAGACAATTAATTAGAACTTGAAAAAACTGTAATCACTCATAATAAATCTAAATACAGAAATAATTATTTTTAAAAATAAAAAGACGGTTTTTCTTTTGAAAATATCGACACCATTAACTTATGTGGTAAACGACGTTAATTTCAAAGAAACAATTTGTATTGGCTAACACCTTAATTTAAGCATATTTGTTGAAAAAAAAAATCATGACTATAAATACTAATGGCAATAATATATTTCCTATAGAAATAATATTACACGGTTATAAAAATCATGCAGTAAAAAAATAAAAATATCTCCTAATTAGCGGAATGATGTCGGTTATTTAGTGGTTGCTGATGCTGGGCCACTTATCGAAAGCGTTCAGCACAAATTCGGAATGACATCAGAAAAATATCGGGCAAGCGGTTATGTTGACTTTGCCGATACCGTTTCAGTGATGCGCCATACGTTCGGCCCACATTTGCAAGCAGCGGATGTTTTGACGGGTCCACTTGCCACTATCACTCTGATGTGACTTTTATCAGCAATCCGGTTTCGGCCTACAATTTAACTGATATTTCTGCGTTTGCTAGGAAGTGACATTTGTGTCTTTTAAGAACAAAAAATAAATGCTGATATCAGCATTCCTAACATTAATCAATAAATACAGATCAAAATATTTCCTCTCTTCTACTAGTTGAAAACTAAGGCAGGGCGCAAATTCGTAGATGATCGCATGAGACATGTATCGAGAGACAAGCCGAAGATCTCGCGAGATTAACATGAGGCCAAATGACGTCACAAATATCTTACCTACGTCAAAAAATGGGCGGAGCGCGAGACAAATCTGGATATCGAGCTGGTTTGAAATATCTGGCAACTTTCCGCGAGACAGAGCAAATTTCAATTTCCGCATGAAAAATACACCACGTTGATATCGAGAATACAAGTTATTACAAGTTTACATTAGAAGAGGAGGAGTTAATTATAAATCTTTATAGAGGTAATAAATTTTTTTTTAATATTTCAATCGGAAATGGAACCGGAATGTATTAAACAATGAGAATGTAAACAAATTCTCATTGGTTTAAAATATCCATGACGTCATATTACAACATCACGCTAAGACCTCCATAAGACGGAGTTTGTATATCATAAGACGGTGTCTCAATCAGATGGTCTACCGAGTTTGCGGCCTGCCTAATGTGTGTGTATGAACATTAAATTTAGTTTTCTGATAATACAGAAGTCACATTTAGTGGAATTCACTTTTTTAAAGCCATGAAATTAGTGAATCAATAGAGCGCATTAAATTGCATTGTGAAATCATAGGATTTATCAAATTTACAAGCATAAACAGAGAAATGGGACCCTTGACCAATTTCGCTGAAATTGTAGTTTGATTTTGAAACTTCGAGGATTAGCATGATGTAAGAAAGAGTTACAGATATTATTTGGTAGCAATGGCAAAAAAGCAAATTTCTTATGTAATAATTTTATAAAGATTTTTTTCCAAATTTAATTTGATAAAAGAAAGTCTTTCCCCCATTCTCTAAATGTGAGCTTATATATAGTTATTATTTTAAGTATTTTCAACCAGGAAATAATAGAAAAGTATTCTTAGTATCCAAGTTTTTAGAAAACATTACAGAGTGAAACCCACTGAAGAAATATGGAACCACATTTAAAGAAACACTCGAATAATCAGAAGTTCTCAGTTTTGAGTTGAATTGAAGAGTCAGTCCAACAACTCGTGGAGTTTCTACATGCGTAGCTAGGATTCAAATCCAATGCTCATCCAAGTGGTTCCACTCAAATTAGTCTTCGTGTGAAAAAGCGATCGTACAGAAATGAACAAGCCTAACTTTAGCAACTTTGCTTTCATAATCTCGCAAGTATTTAAATTACATTCATATGACGCAGATTTTATTTAGTTTATACCTCAAATTTAATTTCCGTAAATTAAATTTTTATTGTCTTTTCCAAGTCTAAAACAGAGCAAATGAACCTCAGTGGCGTGATTGGTTTGGGAGTCATTTTCGTTGTCGGAAGGTACTGAGTTTGAATCCCCACCCAACCGAAAGTTCGTAGGCGAAAGTCGGCGGGGACACTTGGAATAAGTCGTAAGCGAAATGATTTTCCTCTCCTTCTTAACCATAGTAGTGAAAGGTTATGTCTAGGGGTCTTCTGCTTAGTTACGATGACCTTAACACTTTCGGGGTCACGATTGCTCGAAGTGTGTAGGCGCTTGTGAAGGCAGTTTTCGATATTATCCGATACTTTTATTCATGTTACATTTGATGTTTTGATAAATATATAAGTATAAAATAACAGCGAATTTTTAAAGGAATTAAAATTTTTGCATGTGTCAAAGAATAAAAATTTCAGAATTAGCTTCTATGATCATCGCATATGAAAAATCATGTTTGAGGATAGAAAATAATTTCATACGTTTTTATCTTATTTTAATCTTTTTTGTTCCATATTTAAAATACGGTTTGTTTGAAAAATAAATTAAATTTTATGAATAAAAAAACATCACCTTGTATAGAATATAAGCAAATGTTTATTTGCTTCACGTATTTTCTATTGCCAATGTACACAGCTCAAAACAATTAAACGATATTGTGATTTTAGGTGGATCTTGTGGCTGGGAAACTTTTTAGTTGATTGATACATGGTCGTCATACGTAGTAGGTTATATGAGAATAAATTACACAGGTTTGGCAGAAAAAAATACCTTTTATTGCGCATTTGTATACTAAAGGAAAAAAACACAATTTGAGCATATGAGAGAAAAGGAATAAGAAAAGGTGTTTTCTTCAAAGGAAATCATTTTCAGTAGGAGGTATGGTTTCCACGGACGTCCAGCAATGTTGAAGACCTTTGAGACATGGAGTCACTGAGGCTATTAATCACGATTTTCGGTATTCTGTCCCACTCTTCCAGAAGAGCTTTTTAGGGTTCTTTGAGAGTTTGTGGGGGTGGTTCGTGGCCAGCAACTCGTCTTTCTAGGACTTCCCAAATGTGCTCTATTGGATTCATGTCTAGAGAACACGCTAACCATTCCATTCGTACGGTTCCTTCCTCGAAAATGAAATCCTCCACCAGGTTAGCCCGATGTCGCCTGCAGTTATCGTCCATTAAAATGAAGTCATCTCCGATTGTTGCAGCGTAAGGGACTACAATAAGTCTGAGGATCTTATCTTTATATCGGCGACCAGTCAGAGGACCCTCTCGAATGATAAAGAGGTCTGCGCGCCCGACAATGGAGATGCCACCATACACCAACCCAGAAAGCAAACACCGTCCAGCGAACATCCCTCGGACATCCAAAACATAAATATTTGAACCTCCGACGTCTTGGATGTGATTTGGACGTCCCCTGGATGTTCTTTGAGAAAGTCCTCAGGACAGCCTTGTAAAGCTGTTCTAAGTATGTCTTTTTATGTATCTGTTTTGGACGATCTGTTGATAAACATCCTGAAAAGGTTTTTTTACATCCTTTTTTGGTTTTTCTAACAAATGATCTGAATGCGTTTTTTTATTTACTTATAAAATTAAAAAATCATATCAATTTGTTAATAAATGTAAATAATTTTGTGCTACATTGTATTTAGTAGTTAAAATGAGAATATATTGTCATTTTAATTAGTAGAAATCACCTTAT